>OZ018332.1:22569926-22812426 GCA_963969495.1 Ceratothoa steindachneri
TTAAAGCGAAATTTCGGAACATTTTTTTTGTGTAAACTATACAAAATGTCCCAGAAAAAAGTTAACCGTACTTTGAATTAGTATAACTCAAAACCTATTAGAGATTTTTGAGTCCTGTAAAACAAAACAAATTTAACAACTATTTATCTGTCGATTCTAGAAATTTCATTAAATTCCCTTTTACGGTATTGATGCACTAATGGGTTTAGTGGAGGCTATCAAAATTATGTTTGCGCAAGGAAGTAAAATAATGAAACTTCGAACTTTAAAATCAACAAATATATTTAAATCCATTTTTAACAAAAACACCTCTTCATATGGGTAATAAAATTCATTTTTCAATTTCTAAGCACCGTTTCCTTCCCCATGTCCTCCATTTCTTTCCAAGCACAGTTTGTGCCTTTGATCGCATTGATTGAACAACTTTTTTGATTAATTTGTGATTTTCCTTAAGTCTATTGACTTCACGTGTGATACTATCTCTTAACTGTTTGATGCTTTGTGGTGGAGTAGAATACACTTTATTCTTTAGATATCCCTATAAGAAATAATCGCACGGTGTTAAATCAGGGGATCTTGGGGGCCATTCAATTGCATGGGGTTGTCAAACGTTTCTCTTAGTTTTTTTCTTACAGCAAGCTGTCTATGAGCTGGTGCGCCGTCACGAATCCACCAAAGTCTATTGAATTGATTGCCGTAAATTTGGCGGAGTTCCAGGAAGATGATCCTTTTGTTGGTCATACTCAGGTAGGCAGCGCCATTCAAGTTATTCTCGTAAAACAATGGGCCGACAAGATAGCCATTCCCGCATATTCCGATCCACAGAGACACTTTCTGCTGACAAATACGTGTGTCAAAGTTGAATGCTGGGGGGAGGGGGGTTCAGCGGTTCATTTTGCCGAATGTTATGGCTATTTACCTTTCCATTCATGAAAAAGGCTGCCTCGTCATCAATCACAATGTTTTCCAAGAAACGAGCAGGTTTATGGAGAAACCATTCGACAAATTGTCTACGACGAGCTAGGAAAGTCAGTTTCAAGAAGCATCTTATAGGGATGCCATTTTAAGTCATGTTTAATAATGCGGTTAAATGATGACTTTGACAATTGTAACCCAATATTTCTGACTGATACATGTGAATTTTGAAGAAGTTTCATCTGAACATTTTCGATATTTTCTGTTGTTCTTATGGTTTTCATACGACCCGAACAACCTTAATTTACATTTAAGAATGTTCCCTCATGTTGGTATTTGCGAACATTTTTCCAAATTGTGGGCTTGCTTGGTGGGTGCCTACCTGGAAAACGTTATTCAAATGAATCTTGTACTTATTTAATACTGCCAGTCAGAATAAAGTTTGTCAATATCATGAAAGGAAATTAATGAAATTTCAACAATCGACAGATAAATAGTTGGTAAATAAACACCTTCTGCAGGACCCCAAAATCTCCAATAGCTTTTGAGTTATACTAATTCAAAGTACGGTTAACTTTTTTCTGGGACACCTTGTATAGTAAAATATTAAAAACAAACAACTACAACCAAATTACTCGCACATTTCCTTGGGCGGGGCCTTGTTTACGTCTCTTACGTTTGTTTACGTTTAAATGTGACTTTTGTAAGTGTTAATGGAACCGTTCTTAGGATTCAGACTCGGGTCATAATAACTCTATGCTAATACAGCATTTGAGTAACCATTTACACGCCTGTATTTTAAGGCTCCATCCCATTCGTGTTACTTGTCTCCTCCACGGATCTTCTCTTAAGTACTCATGTCGAGAACACCCTGTATTTATTTTTTATTTTTGCCCAAACAAAACGTTTTCTCCCGTGATCCTAAAAAATAGAATCCAAAAAGTCTCGTCAAAATATATTCTATTTCAAGATTATTTCTTATAAATTTAATACAAAGCAAAATTTAGTATCATTGTGGCTTGGCTTTGTTTCCAGAGAATACTTTAGCTGTAAAAGTTAGAAGCTTCGCAGGAACAATGAATACAAAAGAATTCTTTTCTGCCAGCTATGTTGTGTAATTTTACAACAATGGCTTTAAGGAAAAGAACAGATGTCTAATTAGAGTGATTCTTCACAAAGAAATAAAGACATTCCTCTATCGTTATGTCAATTCTAAACAGAGCGATGTTTTCGTACGGAAAATGAATCTACATCTCTTTGAAGATGTTTTCCTCTCTCGTACTTTAGTATTACTAGCAGTGCAAAGAGACACAAGGAGAAAGAACATGAAATAATCACCGTAAGACCCCTCGCGGTCGACCTGAAGCAGTCGTGAGTAAAGTAAAGAAATATTCCGTTCTATTTGACTTGGGTCTTTTCCACTTCGAATTGACGACAAATTTGCCTCCTCGCATCACTCGTCTACTGTTGGAAATTACGTTTATGTCGCCATTCTTACGCTCGTATATGACTATCAACACAACACAACCTCAAAACAACCATTTTCTGCCGTTTTCAATCGACTAACGTCACAAATTTGTCTCCCGACGACATTTTATGCAGCACAATCTCGCCGTTGCACAATCTCCCAGTGTCTTTTCACGTGACAGTATTTCTCTCCGACACGATATTAAATCACTTCATTCCGTAATACCTTCTGTCCTAAATCAACTGACGGGCACGAAATCCATTTCATACCTCGTCATCAACTGTATGAGTTTTTATTCAATTTTGGAACTTGATCACAGTTTTGGCCTAGGCGATATACATCTTCTTCACAAATGACGGTAGTGTTCACGTGTGATCTAAATTTCAAATACATCGGTGCAGTAACTTGATTAATCTACTTTATACTACATACTGCTGTGCCTTGGTTTAGTGTATGCTTTAATTATCGTCCTGATTCTTTATTTCCTTACTTCTGCCAAGATTCTACTCAGCTATCAGAACCACGACGCTCGTGCCCCTTCCTACTAGAAAACCACTTGCCTCTCACTGGATAAAAACCACATTTCATGTTTCAAAAGGCTTCTTGAATCAACCTTTTGGGGGGTTGAGGATGGTGGCTAAGTCGATGAGCGTCGTGTTTCTAATAGCGATGGGCGCTTGAGGAAACAGGTTTGAATCCATTTCTTTATTATACCTTCATACGGTAGCAAAATAGTCTTCCCTATTTTCTCAGTTTCTAAATCTCCCATTTTCCTTATTAAGCTTTTAAGGGTTACTTAATATATTCCTCTGTGTTTTATCGGGTTGTGATACCACCTTTCCTTTCCTTGGGCTATTAACAACATCCATTGTATATCACGCGCTCCTTTATACATATATAAGCTCACCGGACAAAAAAAATATATAATCACGTGGCGTGTTTAAAGTAGTTTAAAGTACCAGGGCCTGTAATTAGCATTGAATGAGAAGAATCGAGAGGTTACTACCTGGTAAATGTGTGCTAGGATTCATAGATTTCGCAGTGTAGTGCTTGTATCGTAAGCTTAGTGGCACATAGGAGTAATTGGATTTGGTGCACCAAGGCCATCATCAGAGGAATGTAGCGGAATTTGCAGGTGTATCTACGATACAGTCATACGCGTCTACCAGCAATGGCAAAAATCCCGGTCTACAATAAATTGCCGCCAGAACTTTGGACGAAAGACGATACTGAGGGACCGAGACCGCTGGAGTGTTTCACGGTTTGTGGCTCAAAATCGCTTCGCTTCAAGGCAAGAGTTGATGCAAGACGGCAACGCAGGTTTTTCGCACCCATCACTAAAAGAACAGTCCAAAGGCAACTGCGTAGCATGAATATATGGAGTAGAGTCGCACGCAAGAGGCAATTGCTCACTTCTGCCCACAAAGTTACCCGGCTACAGTGGGTGAAAAGTCACAAACAGTGGACAGTGGAGGATCATACACGTTATCTGCCCGTATGTAAATGAGGTCCGATGTCGTGTGCATCCTAGATCTCATAAGTCCTTCAAAGAAGACTGTATACAGGGTGCGAATCAAGCTTGCGGAAGCTATGTGATGTACTGAGAATAGTTGTATTATGAGGAAATGAGGTATTTAAATGAAAAACAATTTTCGAACAGTATGACTAGATCGATCTACTAGACGACCAGGTTGTGCCGTTTGTCCATCATCTAAACGCGGAGCGTAACATTCCAAACCCTATCTTTCAGGATGACAACTCCAGCATTCATCGGGTTAGTAATGTAATTGACTAGCATGATTAACATTCAGAAACAATCACACATCTGAAATGGCCCGCAAAATCATCAGATCTGAACCCCATAAAAAATATATGGGACTACATCAAACAGCGAGTCACGTCAGGGACGGCATCGACGCAATCTGGCCGAATTGCACAAGTCTTGGATGCAAGAGTGGTGGAACTTTGATGTATTCTATACCCAGAACCTTATCCAGTCCATGATACGTGAAATTGCTGCTGTTATCCAGACTCGTGAAGGTACGAGGGGCGGTCAATAAGTTTTGCGAATCAGTAGGGCAAAACAGAGGAAGGGGGATGGCTATTTGTGGGGGTGTTAGGACAAGTTATGACAAGTCAGGACCTGCAGCCGCACGCTCCTGCCTCGTCTATTTAAGAAGCAGTAGCTGATCGCAGATAGTCAGTCACAAATTTTTCAACAATGGAGAAGGTTGAGCACCGCGCAGTGATAAAATTTTTCACCAAGGAAGGTAAGAATGCAAAAGAGATCCATGAACGCATGGTTGCAGTGTACACCGACACCGCCCCTTCCTATGCAACCATTGCTCGCCGGAATAGGGAGTTCCGCCGTGGTCGTGAGTCCCTTGAAGATGACCCTCGTTTAGGACGCCCATCAGACGTGACCAACTAGGACAATGTGGCCCGTGTGGAGAGGATCATCCTCGAAAATCGACGGGTGAAGGTCGAAGAAATCGAGCGAGAACTTGGAATATCACATGGAAGTGTTATCAACATCATCCACGACAATTTGGCCATGACCAAGGTCTCTGCCTGTTGGGTCCCTAGAAACCTCACGCCCCCATGATCGACTTTAACGTCGTCAAAGTCCACAAGGCTAGAGTTGCACAAGCTACCCTGCGCGAGTGCTGATTCGAGGAGCTCAACCATCCCCCCTACAGTCCAGATCTGGCCCCTAGCGACTACTTTTTATTCCGCCAGCTCAAGGCTGCACTGCGTGGACGCCTGTTTGGGGACGATGAAGATGTCCAGCTCGCCGTCCAGGAGTGATTTGAACAGCAGTCGGGAGATTTCTGGTTGTCGGGAATTCGAAGCCTCAGGACAAGTGGCGCAAGTGCATTGAAGTCGAGGGTAGTTATATTGAAAAATAATAAAACACTTTTCCTCATATCTCGTTTCCTTATGTCCGAATTGCAAAACTTATTGACCGCCCCTCGTATTAGACGCCATTAGATACGAGTACGTTCCCATCACAGGTGACTACTAATCCTTTGTTAGAAAGGCAAATTTTGTTCCATTCCTCCAAACGTATTTTCTCCAAATCAGATAAGTGACGCGGATCTAGTTTCAATTTACTCTACATATTTCCGATTGGATTCAGGTCAAGAGGTTGAGTTGGCCATTCTAAAACATTAATTCTACCAGTATGTAGCAACTTCCTAGTTTGTTTTGCTGTAGGCGTGGGGTCATTGTCTTGTTGAAATGGCCCTGTACATTTCCTTGCACATTTCGCCGTTCATTCTTCCTTCGACTACTTCCATTCCTCCAACCACTGATGAGCAAAAACAACCTCATACCATTGATTGATCCACGACAAAATTTGATTGTAGGGATCGTATTCTTTGGCGTGTAAGCAGCGCTCTTTTATCTCTAAACGCTGCTGATTGAATTTTGCGTAAAAAGTTCCCAGAACGTTGCCGGCTTATTTAAATATTCACTTGCAAACGATAAGCAATTTTACAATGTGTTTTCTTAAGGAGTGGAGTCTTTCTTGGATTACTAGAAAAGAGATCATAACGAAGCAGCGCTCTACTCGTTGTATCCTTGCTCACTTCAACTACTCTTGTTTCCAGATTTTCTGAAAACTCTCTAAGAAGTGTCTGTGGTTTATCACCTACTGTTCTAGCTAGTTTTCGAGCTGCACGTTACTTAAACATCCGAAGGCGATCTGAACGATGAAAAGGGTGAATTGAATTACGAGACACAGTTGCGTATTATGGTACCAACTGAATTTAGAGATTCTTTAAGTTGCACAGAGATCTTTCTGTACCCAAGGCCACTCTTATGAAGGGGTACAATGTGTTCACGAAGATGTTGACTAATTTGTTTGTTTATTCCCATGATGAAGATGTTGACGGTACGACTATCTTATATGGAATGGCGCAGTAGCCTTATACGATGACTAAAGAAACCTCGCATTTAGTTGAGAATATTCGAGATTTCGGGAACGAATCAGGCTTGGTTTTTTAATGAGGTATTTTACAGGTGTAACCCACTTATATGTATTTATATGAGTATATTGTAAACTTTGGCTTTGTTAAATTTCACTATTGACCTTATAATGTTTTTCCGGTTCACCATTTTGATTTTCTGATCGTCACATTTTATTTATTACATAAAGTTCCACGTGAGTTTTAAATTTTGCGTCCCATATATATATATATATATATATATATATATATATATATGAATATATATATATCCCTACCAAACATTGTCCCCATTCCCAAGTGAAATCTTTGAAAATTAGGACGAAATCGCCACGAAAATATTTGTCCAATTTCCTGCAGCTTTTCCACAAAGACTCAAGTAACTTTGTTGTCCCGATCCCATTATTGCAAATGGAACCCCGGTCTCAATTCGGACTCTGATCTTAATTGGGACTCCAGGCTCAATTGGGACTCCGGTCTCAATTGGGACTCCGGTCTCAATTCGGACCCTGATCTCAATTGGGACTCCGGTTTCAATTGGGACTCCGGTTTCAATTGGGACTCCGATCTCAAATAGCATCTTTGGAATAGAATCAATTGTTTCAGCATTTTTTTTCTTCTCACTGAATTGAACTCTTAAATTTCAGGTGAGTTCCAATTCGAATATTCGGTTCCTTCTTCTTCCCTTGGACTAATTTCTCTCTGAGACCTGCAAAATTCTCCCCTGGTCCAAGAAATCGGGACTCAGAAGATTAGCAGTAGCATTAATTTCCCCCCGAATTTTTTCGTTTTTCCTGGTGTGTGTGTGTGTGTGTGTGTGTGTGTGTGGCGTGGAGGGGTGGTTCTTAACGACGGTGGTGCTTCGTTCTGGACCCAACACCATATTTATCGCTTCATTCAGCCTTGCTCTTGAACTTCTTAGTGGTGAGTGAAATGGTTGCAGCTGATGTAATATACCCTTCGCACATATTCACTTATCCTAACTTCATCAGTTTCTTATTAGTCCTCCAATAGAGGTCCCAATTGTATATCGCCTACAATTTTCAAAGGATTTATGTGAATTAAATCGCTAGCTAAAATGGCAACTTCCTCTCTCATGAATCCACAAGAACTCGTGAAAATGATGATTTTCTGCTTAGGTAAATCCCAGTGTTCCTCTTTTGCCTCACCGCTCGACTTTAAAGAAGAAACCGACCTTGCAATGTGCAATTGATCCCACACTGCTGATAAAAATACCCGATAGCTTTAATAAAATGACAAAATAAATATATAAGTGAGAATGAAGTTAAATAACACAATAATCCCACAAGGTTCAGATTGCAGTCAATAAAACTCGTTCCGTTGCGAGGAACAAATTTTATGAAATGCCCCGAATAATCTCGTGTTTTTAAAAAACAACAGGTAGTGACATGGAAAGGAGCGACAGCATTCATTTTGAAATGGATCGTAATTACTATGGAATTCGAAACATGACGTATGGTACCGTTGACACTAATGGAGTAGATGCTACTCTCCGTAGTGAACTAATAATAATAATATTATTATTTGAAACCGAGAAGAAAAGGGAGCTAATGAATCTCTGACAGGAAGTTTCTGAAGAGGGGCCCTTAAAATAAGCGGTGAAGTTATTAGAAGTGAAAATATGTAGAAATTGCATACCCCAATTAAACAACTCGAAGCACCAGGGAAGGACCAGATGGCTCTATGAGCCAAACAAAAATGGATAGTAAAATCAAAGTGGATTAAGAGCGACATACAAAAGACAGACACGAAAAGATTACCGAGTGGAATTCTGCCATGGAGAAGTCGTCAGGCGAACGATGATATAACGATCAACTCGATTCGTCGACGATGACGAAGATCGAAGATAATCGGGACAAAATCTCCCTCTGAATGATCGTCAGGAAAGAAAACTCAGAGAAAAAGGCAAATTGGATCTAGACTTCTGTAGAAAGGGTTCAACATATCCAAGAAGGTGACATCCTGCCCTCCGAGCGAGAGTCTTAGCCGCGTCTACTCCCTTATTATGTGCTGATGGTCTCTAAGGTTGCGGTGCGTTCAGTCTGAGGGATACCACGACATGAGTAAATGGGATTTTCTCTCAGGACTAGCGGAACCTCGGTCTGGCAGGGTGGTGTAGCGTGCGAGAAGTGCAGACGAGCGGCCTAAAAGCTTCGCTTGAATGAGTCTTTTTTGGGGGAGACTCAGGATGGCGCAGTGGATTTTCCGTTGGCTAACAGTAGTCCAGCGACGCGGGAGGCTGTTCGCAACTCGCCTACGCTATTATTTTTTATTTGCCACTTTACTTACTCCCCTCTATCTACAATGGTGCCCAGACCCAGGAGGGGGAGGTTAGCCCTTGGACAACATTTCCAAACGAACTCTCTTCATTCCTTTAAAATATGCCCCGCTTCTAGGAGGGGGGTTGTATAGCGTACGAGAAGTGCCAGCGGGCGGCTTAAAAGCTTTGTTTGAATGAGTCTTTTTTCTGAGACTCAGAATGGCCAAGTTGATTTGCCGCTGGTTAACAGTGGTCCAGCGACGCGGGAAGCTGTTCGCAACTCGCCCCTGCTATTTTCATTCTTTCCTTTGTCCCCTTTCCTACTCCCCTCTATCTAAAGTGGCTTGGATCCTCTCGTCTTTCTTATCTAGTGGAGCACAAAGCAGAGTATATGTTTGGGAGAATCAACTTCTCGTAATACAGGAGTGGACTTAATCACTCATTCCCGCTGGGAAATTACGGGTGTAGGTACCGTATGGAATGCGAGCGTTTCCTCATCAGGCAGTTTTTGTTTGAGGAGATGGGCTCGGAGTGCATGGATGAATTCCGCTCTCAGGGGATGAAGCGCCACAGCGTGAATGATCGTGACTATACTAGAACCAGCTGATGACTTTCACCCAGTACTCTTCTGTGTGATCCGATGGGCACACCACCACACATACTCCTCCTGCTCGGCCTCTTTCGACCAAAGGCCGAGGACGTTCGCTTTCCCTTCCGCTCTCGATCTCTCCATTTGAGAGACGCGCAAATCGAATAATTTTTCTTGATTCCCTGTACATAAATAGACTATAAATGGACCTTGAAGTAACCATAAATTGACCATAAATAGACTATAAATGGACCTTGAATTAACTATAAATTGACCATAAATAGACTATAAATGGACCTTGAATTGACCATTAATTGACCATAAATAGACTATAAATGGACCTTGAATTAACAATAAATTGACCATAAATAGACTATAAATGGACCTTGAAATAACCATAAATTGACCATAAATAGACTATAAATGGACCTTGAATTGACCATAAATTGACCATAAATAGACTATAAATGGACCTTGAATTAACCATAAATTGACCATAAATAGACTATAAATGGACCTTGAATTAACCATAAATTGACCGTAAATAGACTATAAATGGACCTTAAAATAACCATAAATTGACCATATATAGACTATAAATGGACCTGGAATTAACCATAAATTGACCATAAATAAACTATAAATGGCCCTTGAATTAACCATAAATTTACCATAAATAGACTATAAATGGACCTTGAATTGACCATAAATTGACCATAAATAGACCATAAAAGTCATTAAATAGATAATAAATAAACTATAAATAGACCATGAATTGAATATAAATAGACCATAAATAGTCGATAAATATTCCATTAATTGTACATAAATAGACCATAAACAGACAATAAAATAACTATAAAAGACTGTCGTGGTATGACATTACATTATATCAATACCATATTATATCTATGGGCTTTTACCAATAACTTAAAGGCGAACCGACAAGGGACGGAACGCCACGAGGTTCAACGCGCGGAGCAGCGAGAAAGAGTGCAACGAGGTCAGGTAAAATTTGGGCAATGGCAAAGCTCAAGGTTATTCAAAGAGGCATGTCCAAAATTATAATTTTATTTACATAAAAATAAGAGAACTAATGGGCAAAATTACATCGGTAAACGAGGGAGGAATTGCAGAGTTATGCATCAGACTCTGAAGTTAAAAATTAATGTATTACAGAAGGAGACTATTCAAATTTGGAGGATTAACTCAAACCGGTTGCTGAAGGGGGAGAGGGGTTGGCTTACGGAGGATTCCGGGTGAGACGTCAGGGTAAGGCTTCACGGATGTCTTCTGCAGGCAATAAACGTGAGGCGAGGTCGCTCGGAGCTTCTGAGCGGGAAGTTAACGTGATGACGGTTCGCCAAAAGGGGGAGGGGCGGTAACGTCCGGTCCAGGGAAGAGTATTTAGGCCACCCAAAAATGAGGGGGGGCGAACGAGGAGTGCTTCGACAGAGGTTGATGAGTGGAGTTGGAAAAATCGCTTGGTAGCGATCGTTAAATGGAATTACCTCACTGGCTGGGGCTAATTCCAACACATAAATAGTTCAGCCGTCACTTTGCTTTGTTGTTAGCACCTGACTTGGAACTGAGGGAATCTTCTTGTCTCCCACATGAAAGAAGAGCCCTATATATATCCGAGGCTCCTCCGCGGGCGTGGGGGAAACAACGCTACTCTCGAATGACCTCGAATCTTGACGCCGAGGTGATTCTAACCCGCGTAAAGGTGGTCGGTGGTGGACGCGGTTCGAGGCTACCGCTTGTGGATGGGGGGTGGGGGGTGGAGGCTTACCAATTTAAGCCTAACCAAATTCTAGAATCTTCTCCAGCGCATGGACGTTACTTCCGGGCTGGAAAAGAAATTCCACGTGGAATTCCCCCACAGAGACCATAAATATACCACAAATAGAGCATAAAATGACAAATAAACCGTAAAGTAAACATAAATTAACCAAAAATAGTTCATAAATAGACCATAAATTCTATAAATGGAACATCAATAGACCATAAAAAGATTATAAACTAAACCATAAATAAACCACAAAAACAAATAGACCATAAATTGACTATCAATAGAAAAACAATAGACCATCAATAAACCTTTAATAGACCATCACTAGGACATAAATATACCATAAAAGACCTTGAATAAACCATAAGTACACCATAAATTGATCATTAATCAGCCATAATTAATCCATTAATCGCCTGTAAATAGACCATAAATTGACTATCAATAAACAATCAATAGACCATCAATAAATCATTAATAGACCAGAAATAGACCATAAATAGTCCATAAAACGTCTGTAAATACATCATAAATAGATTTTACCGGCAGCAACACCGCTGTCAGAATATTTTAATTCGTGATTTATTAATTGAAAATGTATAGGAAATAACTGGCAAAAGAAGAGATTAATTTAGAGAATAAGAGAGAGAGAGAGAGAGAGAGAGAGAGAGAGAGAGAGAGAGAGAGAGAGAGAGAGAGAGAGCCAATCCCTGCCACTCTTCTCCTTTGGATAGCGAATAAGAGAAGGACCGAGACCCAAACTCGGGTGGATTTTCCTCCTTCGCTATTCCAATTTTGAGGGTTGAGGCGAATGATGGTCTGTCAGACCTGTTTTTGGAGGGGCGTCGGGGGGGGGGGAGCACTCATGCCTAGGTCATCGCTTCCCCCCATTCATCTGTGGTCCTTACCTTGCCAAAGTGGGTCAGTCCTCTTGGCGAAGTGGGGTCCTCTGGCTCCGCTCCTCCATGTCTTGCACTTTCTGCCCTGAAAAATAAAACACCGATTGCGATTGACCAAAGCCCAGTACTAGAATATTTCTCTAGTCATTACTAGTTCTAGAATTGCTTGAACTAATACAAAACTTTTAGTGATAAGTGTTCCGTTTATCCTTAACTGTAGTCAAATTTAAGGTCATAGGATGGGTGTTGAAGTTTGGATAGGGGCTCACCAGCCCTTGTTGGCGTGTGAGGGCTCTTAACAAGGAGGGTCTCCTTACCACGGAGTACTGCAGGTGTGAGTGAGAGTCATGTAGCGGACACCTAAATCCCTCAGTGCTCGGAGTACAGGGAGAGAATTTTGGATCGCGTGGCCTCCTTCCACACCGATCAAGCTGGCGATTCGACCTCGACGGAAGGCGTCCTCGATATCTGGAAGGACGCGAAACCTAACCTAACCTCGGCCCCGAAAGCGACTCTTCCTGTCCCTCTTCTAAACCAACCCGACTTTTAGGCTTTTAGTTTAAATCTTCGTAAAACAGGGGTGGTAAGAGCTTTAGATTAAAGGGGCTCGTGCCCCCCTTAAAACCCTGGGTCCTCACCGTCATCGGACGAGAGGATTCGGTGGTCAAACCTTACCAAGCCTCAACCTCTTCCTACAAGGCTGCAGATAGCGATTTCTCCCCAAACGATCCTCAATTAATTAAATCAAGATTGAGTGATTTATAATAAATTGCATTCATCTTTTGCGCCTTTTCTAGCGGAGTTAATGGTGTAGGTGTTTAAAGCCTACTTGTAATTTTTTTAAAAGCCTACATGTAAGAATATAAAATCCTTCTTGTAAGAATATGAAAAGCCTACTTAAAAACATATGTTGTGTCAAAATTTATGTCGTTCTCCGAGGGTAAATGAATCGTGAGGTGATGAAGGACAAGATGTTGGGAAGGGGGAGGGGGGAACTTCAGATCCAGGAAACAATTCTCGATATTCGAAGCCCCACCAGTAAAGGGATCGGTATTCATAGGGGAGAACTGAAAGCTGCCTTGGATGGTTGTTCCTTCTGGCCTCTCTTACTACTCCTAAGAAGTGGCAAAGGAGAAATTTCACCATTATGCCACTCCCCACAGGAAAATGAAAATTAAACTCCCAAGCACCTTTTCATTTATTTAGAAAATCATCATTCAGGATCTCTCTTTCTCTTTCTCACCCATTTTCCACCAACATATCTTCTAATTTGCTCCAACGCTTATACTCCTTCAATCTCCTCCCTAAACGGATCACTCCCACCTCCGTTCCTGACCTCGCATTCATCCAACCTTGGTGAGTCATATCCAACTGCTCTTGAGAGCCATATGCATATATGCATATGGCCGGAAATATGGTCAAATGTCTATGGAATTAGCACTATACTCCCCATTTTTGTTCTAGGTAAAGCTACTCTCTGATGGAACATGTGGCATTGGGCCAACATGCTGCCATTGGTAAACCGAATAACCAGGGAGCGTTTGAAGCCAGCGGGCTCTAGAACGCCCATGTAGTCTCTCTTTGAGGGGCCCCGACGTCATCGAGGCTCCGCTAACCCTATTCTCAACTTCATTCTTACTCATGGTTTGGGTCTGGCTCTCCCCGACCGATAGGGCCTCGAGGAGGGACGTACCAGTTGTGGCTTGTTCACCTACTGACAGAACTCGTCAGTCCCGGGACCTCCTAAGAAGAAGAGGAACCTCTAATCCTTCACCCTTCTTCTCCCTGTTCTTTTCTTTTGGGGAGATGAGGGCGGAGAGTAAGTCTTCTTCTCTCGACCGACCGGGAGGGATCCCAAGGCTGGACGAGCACTCACCTAGGACTCTCTAGGTCTATGGTCTGTATCAAACGGCATAAGGGCCGGCGAACGGATTCTCCATCGGGAAGGTGGGACAGGTCCACTAGAACCCTCAAAGGTCATGACAGATGAGTCAAAGACCGTGACCGGCACATCCCGACGGGCTCGTCATCTGCAGTCCCTCTAAAGGGGTTCTCCCGATCGAGCCGATCTCACCGGGAGCGGTCTATTTCGGGTTCCTTACTCACTCTCTTCTCGGTGGGCCCCTGGGATCGCCGCTGGTGCAGAAGTAGAGTCGTCCAAGGGCCACTTTAAGGAAGTGGGTGAGCTGAAAGCCGCCTCACCAGCAGACATAGAAGATGAGGACACTCCAGTTCCGCTAGAAGCAGTTTGGTGGGGACCCCTGAGAAAGCAGATGGGAGGGGGGGAGGCACCTCCTCTTCAGAGGTCGAACTGCCTGAGGATTTCTCCACTCTTTTTGACCAATGGGGAATAGTGAGAGGAGAACCTCTCCATCAGTCAGATGTGTGTTGTCAAATTCCACAACACCAAAGTCGTGCGAGGTTTCTCATATATGAAGATAATTGGAAATTTTGAAAAAGAAACCTCGACCAACCCCAAAATTCTGTTCTGAAGTTAGCGACCACTTGAAGAAGAGAAATGGTAGTTGGTAGTCTCTGTCCCGTTTCCAGCTTCTCATCTCTAACCCATCCCTCTTTTTTGAATTTTGGGATCTTCAAACTTTGGTGCATTAAAGAGTGGTTCTCGCGACCTGTCTAGCGATGTATACAGAACAGAAGTTTCCTGGCAGGTAATTATTCCCTACGGACCTCAGCAATCACCTGAACACCCGGCCAGGCAGGGCAACAGGGTAGATTTCTTTACTAGGTCGTACTAGTCGTCGATAAGACGGTCAGAATGTGAAGATCTGTCATGTGAGAAATCAAGAGAAGCGACCCCAGTTGGCCTGGCTGCCCAAAAGGCAGTAAGGCCCAGCTGCCGCAAACGGTACATGACCCTATGGACCAGATAACGGTCGCAGGAGGTGATCAGCCCATTAAACGCAGGGAAGGGTTTTTGGGCACAAAAAAAACCAGTTCTTCCCATAATTCGCGACCTAACGCCCAGGACCCATCAAGGCCTGGTCTCTTGGAAACTGCAGGCGTTGTTTCAAGAGGTTCCAAAACCTCTCATCTGACGCGGTGGGAGGTGCTCGTCAGGTCCTCAGACTTACCATCTTCCCACTCCTGTCAAAGACAACCCAGTGAACGGGTCCTTCCCTATTTCCATCAGACCTGGAGTACCTGCTGCTGCTACTCCAAGTACCACGTATAATAGCCTACACGGGGTACCACCCCGCTGTGGGCCACTCACAAATTCAAAGATGTCTAGATGATATTTCTTCGATGGAGGCTCGAGACATCCCATTAACTAAAACTGATGGAGATCAAATAGGTCTGCTCCAATAAACCGTGGGTTCGATACTGTCTATATGTGTGTATATATATATATATATATATATATATATATATATATATATATACGATTTACCTTACGGACGGGAATATTTCGAGGAGACGAATAAGAAACACTTAGTGGTAAAAGTCAAAATAAAAACAAAAGTATTATTTTCGATGGTCAAGATCCATGAAAACACCTCATTAAGATTGACTTTAAAACAGAATGGAATTAAGTGTGTACGTGCTAGAGGTTAAATAGGAATATTTTTATTATTTAATTAAGACTAAGAAGTGAAATCCAGCCAGACTATCCCTGCCCTTAAGTTTGTAAGGGGCGATGGCTAGCGTGCCCAGTTGAAGATTTAGAGGCAAAGGTCACAACGAAATGAAAGCAATTCTTGAATAAACATCATCTCGGTAACTAAAATTTAGGCAACAATCGCTTTAGATTCATTTCTCTTTACTCCAATTAACCACTGATCGGAATGAGAGAAGCCTTCATCACATCTTAAGAGACAAAATAAATAGTGTGTGTATGTGTGTGTGTGTGTGTGCGCGCGCCTTTACCAGCGAATCAAAAACTCAACGTTCGCTGACGTCATCAAGATGGCGGACTAGTTATTTACCTTCAAAATGGCAGACCGGTTTCGGGCCTACAATACTATTCATGTCAAAGAGGGCCCACATTTATCAGTTGCCATTTCCCTGCTGGCTTATCATTTCCGCTCCTCTTTACAGTTATCATGTTTCCTGCCGTTTACATTTCACATTTCTTTTACAGTTTTCATTTTAGGTAATTTTTTACTTTTTCCCATTTCCGCCGTCTTTTACAGTTGACATTTCAGATACCCTTCACAGCTGCCAGTGAACCTATATTCTTCGCTCTTTTACACTTGCCATTTCCACTGCATTTTACAAATGCTATTTTCCACTTACTCTTACGTTTTCCATTCCTTCCCCCCTGCCTTTTTAATTGGCATTTCTGTCATCTTTTAAAATTGCCTTTTCCATCGTCTTTTATAGCTGCCATGTCAGCTTCCTTTTACAGTTTCCATTTTCGCTTCTTTCTACACTTGCCATTTTCAATGCCTTTTCAAATGCCGCTTCTACTGCCTTTTACAATTGCCATTTGCGATGATTTTTACATTTGCCATTTCCACTGACTTTTATAACTGCCACTTCACTTGCCTTTTTTACAGTTTCCATTTCTCTGCCTTTTACACTTGCCATTTCCACTGCTTTTACATTTGTCTTTTTAGGTGCCTTTTACAGTTGCCATTTGGGGGCCAAACAAAGACCCGAATGTGGGAGAACTTCTCCCCTTCTCGGATCCCCACCACATTTCGAGATCAACCTTTCTCGACCCAAACAACGAATTCGGATCCTCAATTAAATTCTCTTCAATGTTTTAGCAGCCCAAAAAGGATTTAGGAAAATCATCTTATTTCCATTTATTATCATCATCATTATTTATTATTTATTAGGAAAATCATCTTATTCCCATTTATTATTTACTATCATCATCATTATTTATTATTTATTGGGAAAATCATCTTATTCCCATTTATTATTTGTTATCATCACCATTATTTAATATTTATTAGGAAAATCATCTTATTCCCATTTATTATCATTATTTTAAAACTAAGCCCAAAATAACTTGGGCATCTAAATTGTTTTGAGGAAAATTACGAAGGAAATGGTGAGTTTGGCGGGTGTGGGCATGGGTAGAATCCATGACCAGAGTACCCCAAGGGAAGACCTATACTGCCGGAGCACGCAACTCTCCCGAAACACCCCTTAATTTATGGAAGATACCCACCCCTCTTGGAATGGGGTATTTACATACCCTGGGCGGTGGTGGCGAGCTGAAGGTCCTCAGGGTACTGCTCCACGAGGCGCTTGATGAGGTCGACCTGCTCGAGGGTGAGTTGGACGGCGTTCAAGGACTGGGAGGCGCAGGGAACGTACGAGACCCAAAACTGGAGGGACCAACATAGATGAGGCATAAATTTCATTCCTTTTACGAATGAAGTTTTCGACGTTTGAAAGATTTAATCGAGATTCGGAGAGACGTCCTCCCTAGTTCCCGAAAGAGGCCTTTATTATTCTTTACACTCCCACCATAACACGAGAAACATGAGTTTGTAGGGAAAAGTGAAAGAGGAAACTAACGTGAGCATCTGAAAGAATTTTAAGAGAGAGTCGTAGAGTAGTGAAGTTAGAGGAAGTGATGATGTGTAGGAGGAACCCATGGGAAAATGAAAATTACTTGAATGGGTTGGCAGAGACTGAGTTGAGATGTAGCAGAGTGATGGTCATGAAAGAAGACCCCCTCCCCCTTTCCTCCTCAATTTGAAGCGCAATAACATTGAGGCCACATCACGCACAGGAGTTGTAAGGGGGTGGATATGAGCGAAGTGTAAAGGTATGGAAGATATATGGATGCAGATCCTCCTACAGGCCTTGGGGCCAGGAGGGCACATAATTCTCCAGATGTCAGCTGCAGCAGGGCTATATAAGGTTATATAAGGGGGCACTCGGAGAAATGGGAGGGGGGGGAGACTACAGGCAACGCCCCCCTCCCTCCCTCCTGCGAAGCCATTAGGAAGGGCCCATCACCCCGTCCCCCCAAAGGAATAATTGGATGGGAGCTAGTCGCCGACGACTAGCCTACAAATTAGCAGGTTGGGAAAAAAATGCGAAAAAACACTGAAATGGACATATCACAATCTAATCGAGGATCACCGAGAGCACTGGGGCCAGAAGGGCATGCCGCTTCTATATTTAGTAGGTGTAAGGGTCTACATGGGACTGATCTAAATATGTTTTGCCACAAGAGGCGTGGTTTGTCATTGGGGGGGGGCGATATCAGTAGGGGTGTGGCTATGGC
Organism: Ceratothoa steindachneri; assembly: GCA_963969495.1. NCBI lineage: Eukaryota > Metazoa > Arthropoda > Malacostraca > Isopoda > Cymothoidae > Ceratothoa > Ceratothoa steindachneri. The sequence goes on from OZ018332.1 coordinate 22,588,050, forward strand.
CCCAAGGCGAAGGGACGCATGCGCAGAAGTGGAGGCATCTGTACTACGATCACCCTCGAACTCACTGCAAAGACGGTGTTCCGAGCTACGAATCTCCCCAAACCACAATGTTAACACACTAAAACCAGTACGTGTGGTTGATAGTATAATTTTATTCCTCCATTGTTTATATTACTTTTCGGTAGGGGTTGACAAGAATTTTGGATCACCTGTATGTCCAAGAGTACCCACCGACTTCTTCTAGTACATAGTTAGAAATGGAAAGGTTCTAAGATGGTTTCAGGACTTGCTTGAACACAAACAAGGCCTATTTCGATATGCGAAACTTCAATGCAAACACGAGTCTCGTGTTGATCGACAAGGGTTCAACTGTGGGTATAAAAGAGCACCGGTCCAAGAAGACCAGGAGGCTGTGACAAGTGAGTCAACCGATCCTTTTTCTTAAACCAACATGGGTGACATCGGGGACGACTCGGTGGGGGGGCTCCCCGCCTACCATTTTGTGAGGCCACCTTTGAATCCGCCCTCGGCCTAATAGTTACAATGTTATTATAAAAAACCCCCAGCAAAACGGGGACCGATCGACGGACACAGGGAGATGGAGAGTCGTCGCCCGCGACTAAAAACAACCAACCAACTCCTAGTACTTAAGGCATACAACCAACAAACCGCTAGTTAAGGTTTTTTATATGTAAAAGTTTCGAATTAGAATCATCATTGAGATTAGTTTTAATATAATATAGAGTCTTCACAAAGTTTCTAACTTTCTAGATTACAGTTGGATGCTACTAGCACTTAAAAGTTAGAAAGAGAAATGTTAATTTTAAATATTATAGTACGTTCTCTGAGCGAACAATGTTTCCCCCATTATTTTTACTGTTTGCCAACGTTCGCTAACAAATCAAAAGAAATTCTAGTATATGACTATACACATATAGGACAAAATTTTCCTGTTTTCTAGAGCTTTGTCCAGCAGCTGTCTATTAGAACCTTGCCCAGCGCCTGTTTTCTAGAACATTACACAGCACCTGTTTTCTCGAACCTTGCATAGCACCTTTTTTCTAGAACCTTGCACAACACATGTTTTCTAGAACCTTGTACAACACCTGTTTTCTATAACCTTACACAACACATGTTTCTAGAACCTTGCATAACACCTGTTTTCTGGAACCTTGCACAGCACCTGTCTTCTAGAACCTTGCGCATCACCTGTTTTGTAGAACCTTGCGTATCACCTGTTTTCTAGAACATTGCACAGCACCGGTTTTCTATAACTTCGCACAGCACCTGTTTTCTATATCCTTGCACAACACTTGTTTTCTAGAACCTTGCACAGCACCTGTTTTCTATATTCTTGCACAACACTTGTTTTCTAGAACCTTGCACAGCACCTGTTTTCTATATCCTTGCACAACACCTGTTTTCTAGAACCTTTCACAGCACCTGTTTTCTAGAACTTTGCTCAACACCTGTTTTCTAGAACCTTGCCCAGCACCTGTTTTCTAGAACCTTGCCCGGCACCTCTAATACCTCTAAAAATCCATGATGGAACAACTCCTCTAAAATGATTTTCAAATACCAAACCGATGGAAACATTTTGAAATCTTGTTTAACCGGCACACTATTGTACCTACTCACACCATTCAAAGACTACCTTATTCTACCATTCGTACCGATCTTGACGAGGCATCTACACTTGTATGGACTACACGAATTACCACGTAGCTAAACAAAAATTAGATCAGTCCGCCCCGCAACACCCCTCCTGAAATTTGTCCATAGGGTGAATCGGCACTAATTCACAACCTTCAACTTTTATCAGACTTCTGCTAACAAATACCAACAGAGCTTCGTGACGCCCAAATTGGTACAATGTTTAAGAAAAGAGTCAAAATATCTTAGTTAAAAGTCACAAGATTATAGTTAAAGTGGCAACACTGAACTGGTCCATCATCTTTAGTTTTTGCCTAGAGCAACTGTGTTTCTATACACCTCTGCTCTGATCTCAGACTACCTAACTGACTAATTACTATGCCATTGGACTTTGATTAAACTAGAAAATCAATTTATCTTGTAATTATTATTATAGCCTGTAATATTTTAAGAGAAAACGGGCTAAGATAATTGCTACTATCTACATTACACCTATTGCATTTTTTGGGAATAGTTCTTTAAACCAAAGGAGACTATTTTACAGGAGATTTACCGACATTTGACATTTACTGTAAAATATTACTTTGAAATCGATTCACACCGAGCCTTTTAGGCTGCCCGATTTCACATACCACACACCACTCCATTTACTGAAGCCCTTTTCTCTCTCGACAATCGGATTAGCCGTCTCTGAAGAAGCATTCCACTTGAAAACAAAATTTCAGACTTGTATATTCGTTTCGTAGGATCACTACGAAGGAAAATCTTCCTTTAGCCCAAGAGGTCCCGAAGATGCCACTTCCATTTGCGACGCAGCGACGATTTGGGTGAATCGAAATTTAGGGTGACGGTTGCTATGGAGACGAAATCTCGAACACAAAACTGAATCCCGAAGTGAAATATTCAAATGGACAACGAAATTAGAGGTTTCAATTTCAAACCACACATTCCTCAGTTTAAGGTTTGAAAAAGGGTTTCGTGTTACTATATCTTTATCCCATTCACTATATTTTGTGTACCTAAATGTTCCTTTTAATGAAAATAATTTCTTTATTTACCTAAATGTTTTATTACTCCCATTACTGGTAGTTGATGAGAATTACCACACTTCTAGGATGCGTCAACCCACCTAAAAGCTTTAGGAACCACTGACGTAAGGAATATGCAAAACCATATAATAGAAAACTGGTGAAAAATACCACCGACAACCAAAATGAAGTAAAACGATGAAACAGAACCTAACAATTGACACAGAGAATGAGAAAAAAAGATAACAAAAAAAAATGATGAGAAAGAAAGAAAGGACTCGAGTAATTCCATCAAGAACTCAATGGTCATAATGGACTACGGATAGTAGTAGATAGTAAACCATCCCATGTATGGAGATGCTCCTCTCTCTCACTTCAACCATACTTTCCCTAGAGAAGAAATCTTCTTCTCCCTCAAGAGCTGAAAGAATGACAGAGCAGAAAAGGGGAATTTTTGTGGAGGGGAACATTTGCACAAATTAATTTCCCCTTTTGTTTACAAAAATGGTTGAAGTTGAGGAAGGTAACAATTGTATGGACTATCGCCACAAATAGACTCCTCTCTAAAATTATTATTATTAGTAGTAGCATTGTAAGTATTATTAATAATATTATAAATACTACTATCAGTAGTAGTAGTATTATCCAAGCTGATATCAACATTTTAAATATTATTATTATTAGTAGTAATATTATTAATAATATGAATACTAGTACTATATTAATATTAGTATTATTAATTGTAGTATAGAGTCTTTCAATAAGGTCGCTCGATTTTTAAATGTAAATAAAACAAGTTGTGTGTGATGTATGCACTCAATTTATTTTAAATTTGAAAGTAGATTTTATGGTATTAAGTGTGGAATATGACCTCGTTCAAATGTCCGCCGCGGCTTCGCTTGGTTTGGTGGAACGTATTCGGGAGGCCCAATTGTCGATGACTTTGTCGCATAAATCTGGCTGAATTTGCTGGATGGTGTTCGTTATGTTGACTTTGAGGACATCAACTGTTTGCGGATTATTGGCATAGACCTGCGATTTAAGGTAGCCCCCCCCCCAAAGTAGTCTAATGGCGTTTAATCGCATGATCTCGGTGGCCAGTTGACGTCGCCGCCGCGCGAGATGACCCTGCCCTGAAATCGCTGGTGCAAAATGTCTATCATGGCGTGCGCAGTGTGGCACGTAGCGCCATCCTGTTGGAACCACATGTCGTCAGTATCCATATCAGGAATATAATCCACTTAAGGCCACAAGAAGTTGCTTATCATCGATCTGTAGGTCTCGCCGTTGACGGTTATGTCAATCCCATCTTCGTTCTCCAAAAAATACGGACCGATGATTCCGTTAGACGAAAATCCGCTCCAAACAGTGACTTTATTGGGATACAATTGGTGCTAGTGGATCTCATGTGGATTTTTTTCGTCCCAAATCAGACAATTTTGCTTGTTCACAAATCCATTCATCCAAAAATGGGCCTCGTCCAACGGAGCACTGATTTTGATAATAACATTTGATAATTTGCACACGCTGTTCAACGCTATAACCTTCCATCGTGACTTGCCAAGTACTACTGAACAGTTCACAGTTAGGTTACCAGATGTTGTTTTAACAACATGGCCACTATTGCCTGACAAAGCTCGACCGTCCTTGTTGAAAGACCATTTAGTAGCACTAGTAGTATTGATAGTAGAATTACTACTACTATTATTAGTAGTATTATTAGCATTAGTATTATTGATAGTATAATTATTAGTAATATTATTATTAGTATTATTTTAAAAGTGGCTAAAATCTTGAATATTATTTCATTTTCTTTCGAAATTCAGTTTTTATTTTAAAAACACCAAAATCCCTTTGAATCAATTAGTTGCGAATGGAAATGAAGTATTTCGCCAACAGACTCATTCCGTGGGATGCGAATCCTTATGCTTCACACATTGGGTATTCCACGAACTCCAGGCGACAGAGGAACCAGAAATGTGAGGAAGATTTCTTAATAAGAGAATGGCAGCTTCACTCACTTTATTTAAATTATTCCTCGATTTAAAAACAAAACTGTTTCACTAACGACGATGTGAAGTATTAATTTATGTCTTGGAGAATCCTGTACGCATTCATATTTTAGGCGCCGCTCGCCAATCGCAGATGACTACGAATCTTAAAGTTTAATGTCAAGACCATAGTAATGCGGGGTTAATGCCGAGTCTCCCCCCCGCCACCCCCACCCTCTTACTGTTGAGACCGAATCTCCTCGACCCTCTCATTAAGGTGAATATCGAGTCTCTCCCCCCCTCACCCCTCCCGTTATGGTAAATACCGAATCTTCCCCCTCTCACCCCCCAATACTTTGGTCAGTGACCTTTTTCGAAGCAATTAGAGTCTACACACACACACACGCACACACACAGGCACATACATACTTTGGGTTAGGTTAGGAGTAAAATGGCGCCCCTCCACCCCTAGCATTGGTCACTACCAGCCTTGGTCACATGCAGGTGTTCCCCCACCCCCCAATACTTTGGTCAGTGACCTTTTCGAAAGAAATAAAAATACACATACACACTGAAGCTTTCTAAGGAATTAAAGTCTACACACACACACACACACACACACATTGGGTTAGGTTTGGAGTAAAATCCCACCCCCCACCCCACCCTTAGCATTGGTCACTACCAGCCTTGGTCACATGCAGGTGTTTTCTCGATTCATTTTGTAAATAATTAGTATGTTTAATGATGCGAATGCTAGATAGATATCGGTGTATTAATCTAAAAAAAATACTTGAGAAAATGGAATATGTGAAGAGGGTGAATCATGCTGAAGGGATAAACATAAAAATAGACGACATCGAAATGAATCCTGGAAAGCGATTTAGATCAGAGCTCTGTCTAAACAGGTACGCACACACACACATACACTGAAGCAAATCATTTCTGTTCATTTTCCTTTTATAACTTGTTTAAAAATGTCAAGGTTGTTATAATGTTTTATTTTACATTGTATTTCAAATAAGCAGACATTTTCTACAAATTAATAAATCTAAAAAACATTTAATTGATTCTAACTATATTATATAACGGTACATAATAAATACAGTTGAGTTCATAAGCTACAAAATTACATATTCTCCAACAATTAATTTTATTGAGTGTACCATATCAATTTTTTTTCTTTACATTCTATTAAAAGTATTTTTTACAACGATTTCTTCGTTTCTTTGATCATTATATAAATCAAATTGCTCAATAAAAGATCGATATTTTTTACCGTTTGTAATCTGCTGAATGAGATAGACACAAAACAAGCCACATGAGTTTGAAAAGTAACTCTGAATGGATTGACGATAATAATTTTATTCATTTTGACTAGGTTTTTACGAATATAAACATCATTCTAGAACCCTAGACATAGGCTGTCGAAATAATACAAACTTTTTTGTTAACAAACAAAGCGATCCAATGCGAACCAGGTCGATGGCTGCTGTCCAGATTAATTATATAAGCTGCTGGCAGTTTTAAAGATTGACATAATTGAGTATCTCTCGCAAAATAACCATGAAAAACTCGCTTTGTAGTTTCATTTCGATACAATAGTTCTTTTATTTCTATTGCATTCATTTTATTAAGAATAAACTAATACGTTTCTAGATTTATCTATCTCAATAACAGACTGAAACTCTGCAGATATAACAAGGGAAACCGAGTCTATTAATAGATATCTAAACTGTTATATAACGAGTAAAAAGCCTTTGAAGCAACTGGATCTGCACCGTCCGAATAGTCTAATTCAAATGGTATTTCAACATCATTCCCGTTTATATAGATAGTGACACAATTCACATTATAAGATTTAAATCCAAAAGGTGATGCATTATAGCTACCAGAAAATGCCGAATGGTCAACCATGCCAATTACCATCCTCGTAGGTATTCTTCCCATGAAGATATTATCTACACTCTTCATTGATATTCCATTCACAATTGTAAAATGTCGCATACGAACTTGTGTAATAGAAAACTTGGCCGTTGATATAAGCAAGCTGTTTTTCATCTTCAGATGAGTTGATGCTGAAAGGCGAACTTTTCTTAGGCAAAGGAAACTCTCTAATAATTATATTTTTGCTTCAAAATCGGTCTCGTTTCTAAATAGTGTAAACGAATGTGGTGCTCTGGATAACTTTATCTTTAGTGAGACTCCATTCATCAACAGCTTAAGTTGCGAGAAGAAATCAGCGTGGAGTTTTCCATATACATTAATTAGTTTTTTCTTCGATCGGCTATATTTCTTTTCTATACTTTATTTACTAGAGTAATACCCTACAGTGGAAAGAAATGTAGATTTTTCTTCTTCAGTATAATTCAATAGGGTCTCTAAATATGCACGATAAGGGTAATTATTTATAATGGAATTTACAGATGTATCATTTAAATAAATGTCAACATTGCTGAACAAAGTGTGAAGAATATTATTTTCCGGAAAAATATTCTCGCCATCTTTAAGTTCGCTTCCATCTGCCTTCACAATTCTTGCTTTAATATAAAGATAAACCTCACTCGGATCTATACAATACTGTCCGCTACCAGATACATAATATTCAACTGGGGTAAGGTCTGAAGAGATATTGCTAAGTGGCGAGTAAGACTGATAATTGCTCTCAACGATGAAAGTTTGGGTCGGTGGAATGATGAACAAATCGAGTTCTGTCTTCGAACAGATATAGATTGCTGGATGAAGAGCATTCATTTTATACGTGTAAGATTTACAGCCGTTGATATCTTTATGAGAACATCTATGAAACATGTTCTGGTTTATATTATGAAAAAAAATCATTTCCTTCCTCTTCATGATCTATATTCAACTTTTTTTTCTTCTTTAACTTCTTATTCATCCATTTCCGCTTATTTATTACACCTATTTTTTTCTGATTTCCTCTCATTATCCCTCTTAGAGTTTAACTTTCTTCTAATATACTGTCTAGTATCTTTAGTAATAGTATTTTTCGGCCTTCCCAGCTGATCTATCAAAGCCTTGCTTTACGGTCTTTCCATGCATAATATCCTGAACGGTATCGAAACCGCCGGAAATGGCCTTCTTCCCTAGATAGTGAGTACCACCCTTTAGATAAGGCCTTGCATTTCGGAATAGGAAAGAGATAGTGATCCAAGACCGTCCTCTCTGAGCTCTTAATCCTTTAAACACGCGTGGGCCATTTAACATTTTTAATTATTTAATGTCTTCTGCTAATGTGTAGTTTTATCATCAAATGACCCAGATAAAAGGGAAAATTTTCCCCTTCAACGTTCCTATATATAGAGATAAATTGATCTTCAGTCACCAGAGCTTAGATTCAGATAGTTATACTGAATGACCCATCATTAAAAGGAAGGAGAATAATTCTCAGCAGCCTCGAATGGCTCCCACCTACTAACTGATAGTCTACAAGGTTAGAGCATGATTTCGAATGAGATATAAGAACCGGAAAATTTATATTAAATGCTATACAATTATTTGATTATGGGATACCATCTCTGATAGATCTTTTCATTATATTGGAAAGTTCTTTTGAAAGATGAAATAATAGATTTTCTTTTCTTTTCACATTGAGCAATGAACGTGAAGTGAGCATCAACACATAGTCAGTAGATATTTTCCGTTGCATTTTTTGAGATTGAAACAGTAAACCTTGAGAGGATATTTTCTGTCATTTTCAGATTCATTTTCTCTAGGAGTGCTTTTTCATTTTTACAATATCCGGCGTCTATCCATACCTCATAAGCATAGTCAATTCCTATTATTTTTTTTTTCCTTTCGTCTTGCCATTATAGTATTTGAGGCATAATTATTTACTTCCGTCATTTTCCGATAGACTGTGAATACGTGTGTAGGCTTAGAAATATTATAGATATTCCCTGTAAATTGAAACTCATAAAGCCCTACCTCATACTGACTGTTGTCTCTTATAATAGATTTGTGCAATTCAATTCTATAGTCAGCCATGGTATTTTGAGGGTAAATATCCAAGGAGGATGAGGAAGGGAGGGTAACATAAAAACCCTCTGACATCCTCTTCACAAATGATAAAAAGCTTCTCCATCTCCTACCTTTATATAATTCCACGACTGCATGTGTTCAAGGCTGGTGTGTGATATCACATGCCTTGACGTGTGAATTAGACGATTTTGGGTATCTTCGACATTTTACTAAATATCTCTTGTTTTTTCCACCCCCTTTCGCTTTAACTATCTTTTCCACTACATACAGGGGTTAGACAAAATAATGGAAACATTAATTAATGCACTCATTCACACTAAAAAAGTTTTTAAAACTTATTTAAAATGCCTGAAAATGACGTTGAACACATATTGGTCTCCATAATTCACAAATCTTGCCATAATCAAGTTTGTTTTGTGTAAATTGGAGCAAAAACTAGGGGATATATTCCCTCTAAAAAGCGTCTACGAAGGAGCTAGAGCAGGTTTCACTCGAAAACAGTTAAATTCGTATAGATACAGCCCAAAACTGTATGAATCTATTGGTCGGCGTATTAAATCTATTTATACTGCTAAGGAGGATTGGACTCAAAGTTAATATTTTAATTAATGTTTCCATTATTTTGTCCAACCCCTGTATTTCTTACGGGAGTCAAACTTTACTTTCTGTAGTTCTTTCTAAACCTCACCTTCAATATGTTCTGCATTTAATTCTTTAATATAATACAAGTCTAAAGGATTTGAATTCCTATATATTTGGTAGATTTCCTCACTCCGCCCTACCTCGTATGTTTTTTTTAAAATTACTGGAACCTAGTGAGATTCGAACAGAATCGCCGATCATATATAGAAACCTCTTCTTTTAACGTCAGCTCTCTGATTCGCTATAGCAACATCACGTATAACTGTAAACGGTGTGTTCCCAATCATTTTATGTCTAAAATTATTATAAGCCCTTGCAAAATCATCTAACACGTCGATGTATTTCCATGTATTATTAAAAGTAAATATCTGAAAAGTCTTTCCTTTATTGTTCTTTGTACACGCTCCACAAGACTAGCTTTGTTTAATGAGTGAACATGATAAACGCCGATATTATATTCGCTCAATAAGCCTTTCATCTTCTTTCCTTTAAACTCTCCTCCATCATCAGAACATATATAGCCTGGAATCATCCTGGTTTCTTCCATGAGATTCCGTAAAGCATTTGTTACCACCTGATCCATCTTCTCCTTTAAGGAATTAGACAGAGATATCTAGAATATACGTCAATTGCGAAGAGTATCTAACGTACACCATTATAAAACTTTCAAACTTAGATATAATAGTTAGATTTAGTTGCCAAATCTCATTTGACCTTGTGCATTTATGTGTTTTGTCTTGAATCTTTTTCGTACGGGTTTGTGTAGTGTATAGCTATCCAAACCTGACAGAAAGCTTTCTACATCAGATCTTTTAGGGATCTCATTGACAGATGGGAATAGCCAATTTACCCCACCAAAAGATGTTGGCAAACTCGGGGATGTATATAAACGTAACAATCGACGGTTCATGTTTAACTGAATATCTGATTCGTTTACACCTTTATATAACTATTCAATAAAAGACAGCTTAACTTAAAAAACAAATTCAATTTTATTTTATATCTAGGTTAAAATACATAATTTCAATTAGAATTTCATGGATGTCTGTAACCTTATTACTTTTTACACATTTACTGATTCTCTGAATCAAAAGAGCTGGGTTAATCCGGTCAGGAAAACGGTTCCGATATGCAACGGGTAAAAATGATCAACAGGTATTTTTAATCCAACTTTATATTTTTGAAAATTATTATCAGAAGGTTTTTTTATATGATTTAGAATTTGAATAAACATATCTGTTAAGGAATCGTGCTCTAATAAAAAAAATATTTTTATTTGGGGTGAACTTAAACTTTTTCTTGCAAGTCTTGATGACGCAGGCTGGTGACACTCCATTCTCTGTACTTCCATGGAGATACTGATTGATAGATAGGTATTTTATTAAATTTTCTTTACACGTAATGGCGATGTAGTCATAACGATCCCTGAGGACAAATTCTTTCAAAAGTTCGATAGTGCTTCCTTTCCTGTTGAGAAAACAATGGAGCTTGTTAAACGACACATTTTTTATATACTCATCTTCTGTGATAGTAGGTGGAAGTTTTCGACAGTCATCGAGTCCATCGTTGAATGCAAGATAACAAGCATCAACCGCATTCTGTAAACACTTAATCCGACGAAATCTTTGATCAAACTCGTCTAAAAGTTTTGGAAAAGTATCTTCCTCATACTCATTGGACAGTGCGTTTTTCAATCGTGTATGAATTAACTCTTCATCCTTTTTCCAGTAAATCCCCTAATGTATACTTGGAAATAGACTGTTTTTATTTGCCCTTACTACACACTTTGCTGTTTTACACCGTAGTCCTTCACCATTCAATCTACATAGGAAAAACTTTCGTGTTTTAACCTGTGTATTGCCCCGAACACGAGCCAAAACTCATCCTCACTAAGGAATAATTAATCGTTATACCGAGTTTTTTCGTAGGTGTTTTCAAAGATCACTCTAACATAACCGAATTTTGTTCTAATAATCTTAAAAAGGCTGAATATATTAGTTTTATATTCTTGTTGTATAATTTGCTTAACTTGGAATCGAGACATAGCTTCTTACGTGTGAGTATTCGAGGAGATCTGGACCGCCATTGATACAAACTCCGATAGGATAGGGTTTCTTTGACACGATTTGAATATTCATGAATTGCCTTATATAGAGTTACCACTTAACTTTTACAATACCTTGATTGGTCCGTCTAGTTGCGATCTTTCAGCGGTTAAATTGATTAATAATTCAACCAATTCCTTCGTTTTTTCTGTTGATGATAAAGAGGAGTAGAACGTGTGTTTGTGTGATTCATTGAGCTTAACGTAGAGAAAGTCGACGTGTGAATAATATTTTCTAACTCTTTCCGACGTTGCGAGTTTTTATGATAGATTTAGGGAAATTAGAAGATGTTGATTTTACTTTTACTTCCTTCCAGTAGGTAGGTAGTGATCTTTTCCACGTTCTGGCTAAGTCATTGAGTAGGTCAATAATGTTAGATTGTGGAAGTCTTTTACCATCCATGGTAATCACCCCATCATTCCCTCAACTGAATCCCTGTGTATCTTTTAGTGTTTGATAAATTAATCTACCTCTTTCACGAACACTCGGCTCCAGTGTTTCAAGTACTTTATCTGGTTAAATAAGACTAGATTGTGGCAATTCAAGGCAATATCCAAAGATGACACATCATACACACCTTGTGAAACATTACTTCATTTTTAAATGCTTCATAATCTTTCTGCCATACAGTGTAACCCCAGATGTTTCTGTCAACGCGTTAAGTAAACATCTTATCTCTATTCCTGAGTATACGAAATCGGAATTGGGTTTTCCCGCTAGACGTTGGCCCAATTATGGATGAAGTACATGGGGATATAAATTTAAATTTATTCACAATTTCTTCATTCATACTTTCATTTTGTATAATGAATGATGCAACTTCTTTCAGATAACTATATACAAAATCCTTACTCTCCATTTAGTTCTTTTTCATACTACCTTCATTCATGCTTCTTTTTGTACAATGAATAAGCCAGTTTCTTTCAGATAACTATATACAAAATCTTTTTTTCTTTCTTTTTCAGTTCATCAGAAATGATGTTACCCAACCCATCACCGAGTGAAGGTATCATCGGTGAAATTTTACCCATATCCTATTCTGCTCCAACTAGTGTGTCTAATGAAGAAGACGACGACGATGATGTGAATGATAAAGTTTTTCATTGGTATTTTTTTATACTTCCTTTAATCATGCTTTCCATTTGTATAATGAATGAATGAGTCAACTTCTTTTCAGATAAATATATACAAAATCTTTTTTCTTTCTTTTTTAGTTCATCAGAAATGATGTTTATTCCTCCTGCAAAACGAAAGCGGATCTACCGAAACAAGCCAAATACTTACTCTTTACCCAATCCCTCATCGAGTAAAGGTGTCAGCGGTGAAATTTTACCCATATCCTATTCTGCTCCAACTAGTGTGTCTGATGAAGAAGAAGACGAAGATGATGGGGACGATAAAATTTTCATCAGATCAATACCTCCGGTGTCATTACACTGAGCTTTGACGATGAAGATATAGGACTTACACTAGAAGGTGAACGTTCAGACATACAAGATAGATCATGTAATAACACCATTCTTTTTTCGGAGTGAGCAGTAAATGAACTGTGTAGAACTTCGTTTCCTCATACGCAAGAAAATTCTTTAAAGCAAAGAGAAAATCATTCTCATTTAACAATTATATCCTTAAAAAAAAACAGACTTGGAAACCATTCTCATGTAAAAAAATATATACACTTAAGAGAAAACAGGCATGGAAACCTTCTCATCATTTCCTACCGTATAATTGTGGAGAAACCAGAAGAAGCTGGTCTTGGTGGAGTAATGCGTGAGCTTTCACGGTATATATTAAATCCGCAAGGGTTTCAGGAGAGTAATTATCGTGTAAATGTAAGTTTTGAAATTGTGGATGAAAACGGTGATACAATCTATTTGCACATTCCATTCATTAAATTGCGTGAATCGACACTATTCGATTATATCATGGGACGTTTCGAGACTGCATTCCAGTCTGCAGACACAGTCAAGTTTGGAACTTTCAATCTCGTTGTTCGTGTTTATAGGATTCCTACAGGCCATGTTATAATTCCATCGAATGTTTGATTTGATCGATATAGAATATATAAAGGACATATAAATTCTACAGGATGCGCCTTTGTTGCCGCAGTCCTCGCGAAAAAATGAAGGAGAATGTTCTTGCAAAAAACTTCTAGCTTCCGACATTAACAAAAGAAGCTCAAGAGTTGGCAAGAAAATGCAATCTCGGGTACGAAGAAGCTGTCACTGTAGATTAGTTCTCCTTAATAAAACGCAAGCGTAGAGGCAGGATCCTCGTATTTACGCTACAGGGGATGAACGCAAGTTCAAATTACTTCATCGACCAACATAACCTGAGAAATCAGCCCCACTCATTCATTGGTCTTGAGGATGAGACCTACTATCCAATTCGAAACATTAGTGATATATATATTAAAAACAAGATACTTCCTTTTAATCACGGTACATGTTTTTCTTGCTACACGTTCCATGACAACGTAACGGCCTATCTAAAAGAATGTGAAGGTGTGTGCAGTCATTGTCTTGGGCATTGTGATAGAGAAAGAAATCGAGATATTTTTTGTAATGAGTGTAATCGAAGATTCTATAACCAGTCGTATTTTGACACGCACAAAAAGCTACCTACTTGTGTGAAAATTTGGAGTTGCCGTAAATGTAATCGTATAATCATACATAGTGCAAACTTGACGAGACGACACAAGTGTGAGAAGTTGTTCTGTTCAAAATGTTATACATACTATAAAGCGGATGGAGCAGAGCATACGTGTTGGATGAAGAGGTCAAGGAAGTCGGTGGAGAAGAAATGGAATGCAGCGTATTATGACATAAAAACCTATAAAAAGTGAGATAATTCATACTTTATCCACATACATAGATTGGTTATGCAGATAATCTGTGAACTCTGTTTTGATAATGAGAATGAAACTTATGATAAATGTAAAAACTGTTGTCCACGAACAAAGATTTTTGAAAGAGATGGTGAAAACTCCCATTGTAAACCCTTTATAGAAGAGTAAATACGAATAAGAAGATCGAGAGAAAATGTGAAAACATATGTGATGGCACATAACAATGCCAAATTCGATGTCCAATTCCTCTATGACGAGCTGCTTCAATATTTCAATCCTAATCTCTTTACTTCAAATCCAATGAAGCGGGGACAAAAAATCTTTAAGTTAGAGCTCGTTCAGGACATAACTTTCAAGGATACGCCCTTATTCATGCCATCATCGTTGAAAAAGCTGCCTAAACAATGGATATCCTCGAAGTAGAAAAAAGGTTATTTTCCTTACGATTTCCTTTCAGAGGAAACGTTGAATTATATTGGTCCGGTTCTAGAAACAAGGTATTTTAACTATGAGAAAATGAGCAATGAGTAAAAATTACATTAGGACAGTCATTTTTACCCGAAATTCCAGGATGGAGAATACAATATTCGTACATAGTGTATTAAGTATTGCATTCAAGATGTTTATATCCTCCGTCTGTGTTTTGAGAAGTTTAGGTGTTCATTCAGCAGGAGAATTAACAATGATCCTATGCAGTCTTGCATCAAATAGCCTACTTATGTTACAAGGTGTATAAAGATGTCTTCTTACCAGAAAATTCAATTGCAATTATCGATAGGAAGAAATCCAAAGCTTTTTCTTATAAGCTTATACGTTGGCTTATGTTTGAAGAACATGTTAGAGGAATCTCAATTTTTCATGCAAGAAACGGTGTTGAGCGAAGTCTTTCTGTTGGTGGGAGATTAATTTCCCTGACGGGTTTTCATCATCAGGAGAGGGGACCGTGTTTCTCTTTCATGGATGTCATTGGTATGGGCTTCAGAAAGAGAACTGTAATCTTAAACAAGATGTTTCCATTGGTGGACGTGGGTCGTGGGACCGTTACTACCACACAATAGTGAGTGATCGAATTCTCGGTAGTAAATATCAAGTAATCATTTTCTGGGAGTGTGAATAGGAAACCATGATGCAAACCATTCCAGGACGACGTGAGGTAGTTAATAGAATTTCCGTCGATGTAGTGAATGGTGTATTGAATGTGGGAAGTGCACATTTTGGCGGCAGATGTAACCCATTTATAGTATATTACCCACCAACTGAAAGTGTCAAAATACAATATGTTGATTTTTGCTCCTTATATCCATACTGCATGAAAAACAATCCATACCCAGTAGGATCACCTCGGCATTGCGTATCTGTGCGAGAAATTCCGTCTATTCAAGAATTCACCGATGGTATGAATGAAACATATTTCGATATGATCTGTATATTCCAGTTCTTCTTCAATCCATAGATGGTAAACTTACCTTCACACTGTGTACCACATGCGCTCAGCAAAACTCGAAACTCACGTGAGTGTCATCACTCTGAAAAGCAACGTATGATTTGCGGAGTGTACTCCAACCACTCCGGAACTAAAACTTGCCATGGAAAAGAAGTATAAGATCAAGAAAATTTACGAATCCTGGGAGTTTGAAAAGAGTGATTGTTTGTTCGCAGAGAATATAAAAAACATTTCTAGATAAAAAAATAGAAGCTTCTGGATTCCCGCGAGGAGTGGTTGGAGAGAAGGAGAAATGGAATATGTGAAGAGGGTGAATCAGTCTGAAGGAATAAACATAAAAATAGACGACATCGAAATTAATCCTGGAAAGCTTTTGAGAGCAAAGCTCTGTCTAAGCAGGTAAGGATTTCTTCCTGCGGCTAGTTTTTTCTGCAATATTACCAAATTGTACAACAAATAGGAAGTCAATAATTTCTAAAACTTGAAGGCGATAATTATAATAATAATAAAAACTTGAAGTCAAAAATAATAATAATGCAAGTCCCCACCCCATTAATCCTGATCATATTTTCTTCCTCTTATAGTCTATGGGTAAAATTCGCTGAGAGGAATCGCGGTATGAAAACGGTCATCTGTGCTTCTGATCCTGATGTAATCGAGCTGATCAGAAACGACGACGACTTCATTGTGAAGTCTTTGGATGTGGTTGGCAATGCATACATCACGAAAGTGGAGAATGCTGAACATGTAGAAGTTGAGTCACACGTAACGAATCTTCCAATTACAGCATTCACAAACGCCTATGCTCGAATCAAGCTCTATGGCCTCCTATAATCGTTGGGTGAACGTTTGTTGTACTGTGACACAGACAGTGCCATCTTGATTGCTAGGAAAGATCACCCACAACCTCGACTTAGAGAATTCCTAGGTGATCTCACCGATGAGATCAAAGATGTGTACGGTGCTGAGGCGTATGGAGATTCATTCTGCTCAACGGGTCCCAAATCCTATTCGGTAGGTATCCAAGCGACGAGTGGGGGTGAAGTATATACTTCGTGCTAAATGATTAACCATTAAAACTCAGAGGAAGGATATATGTAATAACCTACGATGCTAAAACGCCTAGTTGGAGCCGATGATGATAGTCGCATCTCTGTACCATTTATGGGTTTCAGAGCCGAAGAATACGGTGGAGTGAAAAAGGTGAGAGGGAAGAAGATTTTGAGAGAAAACCTTTCATAAACGCATTGAATTCCCAGGGAATTATCGAAACACCTTTCGGTTTCAAAGGGATCTTGCATGATACTTAAAAAGTTAATATCCAATGAATCATTATCAGCAATTATTAGCTCTTTATATATATATTTTTAATCATTAACAATATTTTTTTATTAATATTAATAAAATAAAGATGCAATAAAAAACACGCGTTCAATTACCAATGTTTTAATTTGCCTACAAAATAACTCATAACATTCTCTCGATCTTGTGAAAAGGAGAATTCATTCATCCTTGTCTCTTCAATCTTAGTTTTCATCATATCAGTGAGCTGATGGAAATACCATGAGAGAAAGCGAAATAAAAGGGGTTCGTGTCAAATATAGTGATGTTCACTACTTTCTCACCATCATTAGCCATGTTAGAATGCAATATGCATAAAAATCTATCCTCCCATGTATTGTGACGATCTGATAGTCCTCCGACAAAGAAAAACTGAACCATAAGCTCGTTTTTCAAATTTTCACCGATGATTAAATCTTTTAAATCCATAAACTGGAGATGTTCAAGAACTTCTTTTCCGTTATTGTAGTTGAAAGGTGGTTGGACTGACCCACTATACAGAAATTCAATTCGATCGATTGGGTTTTCATGAATAAATGGATGAACATGATCGAAGAAATCAACCGCTAAATTTATAATCCAATCCACAAACATCTTCGGTTGCAAAATATTTACTAAGTCTAGGTGTGGTACGGTGTGGATGGAGGATCATTTTAGAACGTGTGAAATACAGAGATGTTTAACAACAAATGATTTAAAAGATGGCAATAGACGGACCAATTAAAAAATTGAATAAAAGTTAAGTGGCAACTCCACTGTTGACGGGTAGAATAATACATGATAAATCAGCTCGATGCAGTCTTTATCTCCCCTCTACCGATTTGCTCCAGTGTGTGTGTGTGTGTGTGTAATAAATATCGCTTGTTTTTTCCTGCATTTAACCAAGGCTGGTAGTAACCAATGCTAGGGGAGGGGCATTTTACTCCTAACCTAACCAATGTATGTATGTGTGTGTAGACTTTAATTAATTAGAAAGCTCCAGTGTGTATGTGTGCGTGTGTGTGTAGACTCAGCTCTTCGTTGAAGCTATATATATCCAAGAGAAGCAACTGAATTTAACATTACAGTCTAACTCCAATGAAATCATGCCCATCGCAAGAGAGGCAAACAGAGGGATAGGTGCACTCAGAGACTCCCCTAGCCACTAATCTCCTCTCGCAAGCAGTTTAATTCCCCCTCTCCCTCTCTGGCTACCTACTTCTCCGACCTTTTATTACCTGGATCCGACCTGCCTATACGTGTATAGCTTCGTTCGTAATTTTGTCCATACATTTTGTAACATATATAAACTGAATACTTTGTAATAATTCCCCATTGTAACTCTGAAGAAAGTGCTAAATTACATTAATTTACTTCTACCTTTGGCAAAATATCAGTCCCCGATGAACTTCGGTACGCTTATCAACAGGTTAAACAATGAAGAAAAGGCGAATATAAGACAAATCGAGAAGATTGAAAAAAGAATTATTAATTCGAAACTAGCGATCGCTTTTAATAAAACATGCTATAGTAAAATATATATATATATATATATATATATATATATATATATATATATATATATATATATATATATATATATATATATATATATATATATATATATATATATATATATATATATATATATTGACATAAGGTACAAAACTAAGGCCTTCATTTCCTTTTAAAATCTAATCTAAAATCTCAAGTTCAAAAGAAATAAACTATAATTATTATTACTTTTTAAAATTATCATCATCTCCGCTGAAAACTAATTTTATGCAAATAGACTCGTCTCAGCCCCACGATACTCGATGACAACGATCTCGTCCGTGAAGAGGCAGGTTTCAGAAGTAATTACATTAATTTGAATTAGAGGTGTTCAACAAGTATGGCAGCGAACTATTGAATACATAAAAAACTTGAATGGAATATTTTCAGTGATTAATTTGAGGCTTTTTTATTTTTCAGTCAGGAATCTTTTGACGAACCACCTGTTTTCGCTTTATATTTACATTTAAGCGAATAAATAACATTTCATGGCGGATCAGATTCTTACTTCCGAGTCGCATGTTTCTTACTCGTTCCTCAAGGGTCTTTAACTTTCCTCTCGTGTCTTCAGCTTTTAACTTGCCTCCTTTAC
This sequence comes from Ceratothoa steindachneri, assembly GCA_963969495.1. NCBI lineage: Eukaryota > Metazoa > Arthropoda > Malacostraca > Isopoda > Cymothoidae > Ceratothoa > Ceratothoa steindachneri. Next base: position 22,607,226 of record OZ018332.1, read on the forward strand.
AAAGGATTAGGAGAAGGAAGCACGCGACCGCTTTCCTGGTTACCCCGAATTACTAGAACTCCAAAAGCGTAATTCAATTCCCCACGGACAATCACAGGTACCCCAAAGTAGGAACTTTAAGCTCTTGCAAGGTTCCTTTAAATTTTGAGGTAGAAAATTCATCCTCTTCTATTGTGTAATCAAATCCTCGAATCAAAGAAAAGAAAAAAATGTTTCAATTTCCTCTTTTGACGTCCATCTCCGTTCGCCTAATTGAACACAGTTTCCGGTTGCCAAGGTACCAACGTCGCTCAAGTTTCTCAAGCTTCAGCGAGCCTTCCGCCACCTCTTTCCTCAAGCGCTCACAGCTTTCCTCAAGCCATTGTGGAAACCATTTACTCTGTAGACGGGTACTATTCTCCCTGGTAGATTTATTAATTGTGGCATGGATTTAGCTAAAAATAATTAAATTATTAGTGTTTATTTTAAATTTGAAAAATAAATTAATGGTCTCACCAATGCTCCAACGTGACCGCGTCTAAGCCTTGGGAGGTCGGTATGTGACCAAGCGGATCTCGACCAGGGTCTAAGGTTGCTGAGGTCGGCAGTCAGGTTAAAGCTATGAAGTTTGTTGTGCATGAACTTGCGAATGTTCCACGGTAGATCGTTATGGCTTGAAATGTAAAAAGAAAACATAAGAGATAGAAATAAACCATGAATTCGTTTTGGTAAATCCAATAAAAGATTATATGTATGTATAGTGTATACCTCATGAAAAATCGTCTATGTCAAAAGAGCGAAAAGTGACGTGAAATTAATTAAAGGATAACCAAGATGTTGCGGATTTAGTCTCGCGTTGCGGAATTTCAAGAATCGCAACAAAGAGAAAAATCGGACTTACCCATCCACCAGAGGTGTTTTGGACAGAAGACGTCTTGCTGATTGCAGTCTGTCTTGCAATTGAGCATTGGGATTATATTTTAAGGCCAGGGGAACCGAGACCCCTACTCCAGTGACCCCCGCTAACACGAGGACAAGGCACACGATCCCCCACATATGACCTCGGATGTCTATCTCTGAAACAAGGAAACCATCAATTAGGCAATAATTTTCCTAACACAATCATCTGTTTTCTTTTTTGAGTAAATGTATTTGATGCCATATTTATGGCATAAAGATATGAAACTTGACCTCGTGAGTAAATCTTATAGTTTTCACCAGTATTAAATCTCCAGTGGCAGAGCCAACACAGCTTTTAAAGTCTATTAAAATAAAAGAAACGATTTAGGGATAAGGAGCCGGCAAGAGCTAGAATAGTATCAGCCTCTATGTGGCTCCTCAGAACGAACAGGTAGCTAAAATATTTGGCCACTGGGCAAAGAAGCAAAGGTGTGAAGTATCTAAGTTCTTCAGCAACAATGGGAGCTTTATGTACATCCATGGACATTGAGAACTTCATGTACACATGGAAATAAGGATAGTGACGAAAACGAACTCAAAGTCTAATTAATTTACGCGATGAAGATTTGGCCCATGAAGATGATTCTTTTTTAACCCTCAGTTCTTATCTGAGCGTCATTCAACAAAGTCATAGAGGACCATCCCACCCGTAGGTGGACTCGGTTATCTCTCAAGAACCTAGACATAAAAGTTGCGAAACGTTCCTTCATTCTCATAAAATGGACGCTCTATGTGTAACTAAGCCTTTTTGTATCATAAGCCTACTAATGTTCCAAAAATACATTCCTGAAAATGAAAGCCTCGCATATAGCTGAGGATACATCTTCACGAGGAGGCTCCCGGTTATCGATCTAATCCTTCCAAGCGTTTGGCAAAGGATAGGTTTCGCACAGCGTAGAGGGCAAACCAGCGCCGCTTTTCTGGCTTGGCGTTCCAGCAAATCAAGCGTCGATGAGCGTTAGTCATTTCGATGCTCGTGAGAGGACCATGGAAGGGAGAAGCAAGGTGACCCCAGTATTGGCTGGTACCCTTTCGCTCATTTTCTCTCGAACAGGATCGGTGTGGTATACAAAGGAATTTGAGCACCGCAAGATCTCTCTGAATGGACGAGAGGGTCACGTACTCTTAGGCCTAAGGGGGGGGGGGTGAGTGTCTTAGAAACAAAAGGTATTTAGTGTCACCTTTTGTAAACTCCCACTGGATTTTCCCCCGATCATGTCTAAACGAAACAAGGCTTAAATTCAATTCTAAGGGAATAGCGCCACTTCTTGATGGATACAAGTCGCAATGCTTTGATGAAGCAATCCGTCCAAATGCAGAAGACAGACTTAACGTGCACTGCTTGGAAACGTGGTGCAAGTTTGCGGGATGTTCCTCTTAGCTTATCGACAAGTCTTCATAGTATGGCTAAAGAGCTGATAGAGGTCTAACACTTCCGTATTAACGCTCCAACTGCCTTCATTCTGAGCGGGTTCACTCTAGCCCTCAAGGATTCGGAATGTCTGTCGCGGTCAAACGTGATTAAGAGCGTTAGGACAAGGGGTGGGGGCGACTCACCAACCTCACAACAACTCACTCGATTTTGAAAACCCCCTCATCCCCTGCAGATTTGTACCCTATGTATACTGGAAAAATGGTAGCTAAACGAGAAACACTTCCTTCAGGCCCGAGTCCCTGTAATTAAGCTCCCTGTACGACTGCCTCCCGGACCCATTACCCGCAGTTGTGTACCATTTCTGCCACAATATTGGCAGGACTTGCGGCTTTATTTAGGTCTTTCACTACTTTCCTTTCAGATCTTTCTTTACTAACATTATGACCCTTAACCTACGGACTCTGCTCCAACTGCTGTCTAAAGGATGGGTCCCTCATCCTGAACCGAGTCCTTGTAGCAAGGGTTTGACACAATGAGTTGAGTTCAGCTCTTTGGCCGGGTCTGAGGAACCCGATGAATTTATCCGGTGACACTAAACACCTTTTGTTTCTAGGACACTCACCCCCCCCCCTTCGCCCCTCCTTACCTTCTCCTCTATCTAGTCTTAAGGACCTGGTCAGCTAACTCAATGCCGTCTCAGAAAAGAGGCTTTGGAACTTTGGCAAGCTACCTCAATGCGTCTCAGAAAAGAGGCTCGGGAACTCTAGCTAGCTACCTTAATGTCGTCTCAGAAAAGAGGCTTTGGAACTCTGGCCAGCTACCTCAATGCCGTCCAAAAAAAAAGGCTTTAGAACTCTTGCCAGCTACCTCAATGCCGTCCAGAAAAAAAAGGCTTTTAGAACTCTTGCCAGCTACCTCAATGCCGTCCAGAAAAAAGGCTTTTGGAACTTTTGCCAGCTACCTCAATGCCGTCTCAGAAAAGAGGCTATGGAACTCTGGCCAGCAACCTCAATGCCGTCTCAGAAAAGAGGCTATGAAACTCTGGCCAGCAACCTCAATGCCGTCTCAGAAAAGAGGCTTTGGAACTCTGGCCAGCAACCTCAATGCCGTCTCAGAAAAGAGGTTTTGGAATTCTGGCCAGCAACCTCAATGTCGTCTCAGAAAAGATGCTTTGGAACTGTATAAACAACGCCCTTCAACGCCTGCATGTTGCAAGAGACCAGTACTTGATGGCCAATAGGGCGAGAATAATAGTATTTTAAAATTTTAAAGCGTCAATCCGGCGAATAACTTCAAGGGCATAGTAGCAGAAACCAGTGCCCATCCTAACTTTAGGCTAATTTAAGAGATAAACCCCCCCAAAAATCACACAAACCAAAAAGAACAACAAAATCCAAACAAAGTGCAACAAGTGAAAATGGCCACTCAGGTATCGGGGCATGCCCGCCCCCTGGGCGCTAGAGCCATCACACCCCAAAACTAAAAACGATAGAATGGAGGAAGTCTATCACCTCTAAGAATTCCAAGAGTCTATAACCCTTTGTGTACGAGACAAGAGACAAGAGGTAGCGACTCCTCTTGTCTCAGAACCGAGAAAGGTAACGTATACGAAGATCCCCCAAGCTCGGAAAATCAACAGGAATGTGTAAATCTCCCCTCGAGTTTTTAATCAGTTCGTAGTATAGATAACTTATATTTGAAGACATAAATCTGCATTTGCACAAAAAATGGATTTAAGATTTAAAGAAATCGATAATTATGCCGGGTTTTTTTTCTCGTTGTTCCCTGTATCAAATAAAAACCTATAATCATTTAATTCTATCACTTTTTCATTTTTTGTCGTTTGTTTTCCTTTCGTTAGTTTTTTTTTTTGTTGGATAAAAATAGTTTTGTAGGTTTATTAATTATCTTCTTGTTTTAAACAAAATTTTTCATTCATGATTTTGACTTTTTGCAGAAATATTTATGATTTTGAGTTATGAAATTCATTCATGATCTTTCAAACAATTCTCTGCAAATAATGGCGAAAAACGGTCCTAAAAGAACCACACCAACCCTGATGTCCTTATTCAGTTGGTTCTTGATAGGAATACGTTGTAATACTAGTATCTATTGAAAAATGATAGAAATGAACTTAATTCTGTTATAGCTTCGGAATTCTGGACCTTTCTCTTCCCCCCAAATTATCTTAAAATAATTGAAAATCACTCAAACATTAAAGGAAACGAACGAACACACGAGTCCGCCCGATTCAAGTCCACGCCAAAGGATTTTTCCTTCAAATTCCGCCTGGTTTGATCCGTTGACGTCAGCACCCAGAAGTGGAGAATCCGTCAAGAGTGGATTATTTTTTAGCCATCTCCTTCGTTAGCGCGAGAGTGAGGGTCTTAATTACGCGTGGGAGAAGACAGTGAATTAACTGCTTCAATGACTATGAGAGGCGCGTGTAAGGGAATCCCCCGAATTATTTTCCATCAAGGTAAAATTGTAAATTGAAAATCGTCCGATGTGGCAGAACGCTCTGATTACAGATGAATTAATCCCTCGCTGGAGAGGATTCGGATTATTCGCGTGATTCTTAGGATTATCGATGACCTGAGGTCGTCTTGAGGGGAAATGAAAAGTAGGAATATATCAGTGACCATTGAGAAGCCAATTAATGAAGTTTTCCTGCAAAAGTGCGAGTAATTAGGCCATAAAAACCTTTCTATGGTACAAATGTAAATTGTGGGGAATTTGGTTGAATTAAACTATTTTTAGTGTTTTAATTGTTAGTTTTTATATCAACGGACAGAAAGTTGAAACACTAAAGTTGTAGATCATTTTTGTTTGCTACTAAGTTTTAATACAAAATGTTGTATTTTCTCGACTCCCCGCTCCCCCTCGCCGGGGATTTTTATTTTGGATAGCCGTCGGCGAGTCGATGAGAACTCCATGAATCTTCCTCGGACTTGAGTCATTTAGAGAGAGTCAGGACCCGCTGGTGCCTTGCAGGATGGGTTTCCCATGAGGGTCGCTGACTTGATTATCACCTCTGATCTCTTTTCCTCTTTCTTTACCCCCGCCCCCCTTACCCATACGATTGGGTTTGTCTTGATGTTCTCTTTCTCCCCCTCGGGGTATTAATCAAGGGATTTGCCCATCTAATCCTATTACTTCTCATGCTTCGAGAAATATTATTATTATTATTAATATTATTATTACCTAGTGTATACTGATAGACCTAGTATCTGGAGGAGCAATACGTCCTCGCGGCCCGAATGCGGATAGGGACGACCTCGTCACTGAGTTGAATTGAACTCTTTGACCTTGTCGCTCTACGCACCCACGTATTTCTAAGACTTTCCCCTCTCTATTCCATCTAAGTCAAAAAACATGACCGCTTATGGTGTTGTTCACATTGTAAACAACACCAAGATATGAAGAGGCTTAAAGAAACCCCCCAAATCAGAAATTGGATGTATTTTAGTAAATATTATAATGGCTTCACGTCAAACCAAAATAACATTTGGCTTAAGGAATCCGAATGGATAATGGTGGTCTAAAAAGAGCACTTATTTCCAAGGTCAAGAATTACCTCTCTTTTAGAAGTGTTCGAATGGACTGCGTTTTTGTTTTGTTTTCCTTTATATTGGTGCGATCTGTGAAGGGGTCCCACTAATATTAATTAATATGTAAAACTACAAAAAAAATAAATAGCCGCTATAGACACTGCCAGACCCATTAAAGAAATGTCGAGAGCTAGGCTGGGTCTTAAGATGAATGAATTCTGATGCTAAGACCACCGGTCTCTTGAATTTCAACGTTCAGGCAGATAGTACTTAGAGAATTTAATATAAAAAATACCGTCAACATTATAATCGATATATCCTCTAACGTAAAAGAATAAACAGCCTCAGTCATATTTTTCCAAGTAAATATCATTTTTGTACGCAATTCATTATTTTGTCCATAACTAAATTTTTTCCCGTTAACTCGAAGAACTTTTGTACCGGTTTTAAAAAGATATCAAGAAACAAAAGATAGAAATATAATATTTTATGTAGAATAATTATAAGAATCTGTGTATACGCGTCTAGGTAATAATTACAATGTAATGGTCTCTATATGTTTAATTTAAATCAAACGAATGGAGGATTTGATAAAGAGAAATTGTGCCTTGAGCAACTATTGAAGGAATGCTTCCCATATGTAGCCTTTCAGTTATTTAAATATCAAAACTTATCCCTCTAAATATTTGAAATCATATAAAAAACAATTTATATAAGAGCATTAGTTATTACGGTCAAATGAATATATTTTTAATTAAAACAGCCCATATGCGATAAATATAAAGTACGAAAAGCTATGTCAAATTCTATTAAACTCTAATTGTGAACAGATTTTATTAATAAAATACTAGGGAAACCTACCTTATTGATTCCATGTGTATAATTAAATAACAGTTGTAAGATTCTCTAATAATTTAAACAATGCGAAAAAAATTAATGCAAGTAGAATGTAAAAATTTAATGTTATTTGAAACTCATATTGAATGCATACCGAGGAATGTTTGGCCCATTGATATAAAAGGGCAATTGGAAAGTGTCTCAAGATGGAGATAGCAACATCTGAAGACATTCCAAGTTCCCGCCGAATAAAGAATAGTGAATCTATCGCTGAAGATTTCTTTACCCTTAGGGAATCCTTGATTTGGTGGTGTGCGTCGTTTCTTTAACCTACCCAAGACTGGAAACTTGAAAAGTCCGAAAACAAAGATGAGATATGCGGGTCGACTTTGAGCCGGATATAGCACACCAACTCTTTCTTCTGCGTTTATTGTTCATAACCTTGAGTATTTTCACGTCCGTTGTCTTGCTTATCCAAAATTTCGGACTACAGTAATGGCCAAAAGTCTTGAGACTACTATAAGTTTTGCATATAAACAAATTAATAGAACTAATCAAATGTTTATAGCCAACATCCATTATATTACTAAATACAGTCATTTAATGCGCTCATAAAATATTTACAATGATGTTCTTTGTTCTTCAGGACTGCTTCAATTTGTTTTGGTATGCTGGAGAACAAATTTGTAATATCTTGACTGAAAATGCTCAACTTTTGTTCAATAAGCACCTGCAATTGCTCACAAATGGAAGGCTGCTGTTTATCAACTGCCAGTTTGATTATTGCCTCATATTCTCTATTTGGTTCAAATCTGGCGAATTCCCGGGCCAAGGTCCAAAAGGTTCTATGTTTCTTTCAGCAAAAAACTTTGCTATTGCTTTTTCTTTGTGGCAAGGTGCACCATCATGCTGAAAAGTACAGTTATCATCCCTAAATTGGCCATGAGTTCGCTAAAGGAGTTGATTAAGTAGTGTTCTTGTGTAAAATTGTTAGTGTTCCGGTTCTCTTAGATGAGAAACAGCTCCAGACATGGACAGTATCCGGATGCTTCAACGTTGGCAAGACCCAGGACTCGTGAAAGTGCTCACCTTTTCTTCACCTAACAAGGCTTTTTCCACAAGATCCAAACAAGCTAAAGGGAGGCTCATCGTATAAAATCACTTTGCCCCAATCTTCAAAAGTCCATTATTTATATTTCCTACAGAAGTGGAACATATTCATGAGATTATTCTTGGTAAGATGAGGCTTTTTCGTAGCTCTTCTCGTCTTAAGACATTTGTCGAAATGTCTCCGCTTCATTGTGAGCACTGAAGCGTTCACACCCGCTTCTTTCCAATCGTGAGCAATCATGATCTAAATCTTCCCCATTGACTTTGATTAGAGGGTATAACCCCAGTCTCCCCGATCCAGACCGGTTACAAACATTTGGCAGGTGATCAGGCAAAGACTTTCAAGTCCGGCCACGCTCCACCCTCAATGGAATTGCCGTGGTAGGAGTTGCGGAGGCTCGTCTCCTCTCATTCTTTGTTGGCTATCCTTTCAGTGGCGTGCGGTGACTTTTGAAGATGAGGAAGCAATTCAAGTTTTACAAAAATAAATATGTTAATTGAAGTAAATTTGTCGTTCATTATAACTATAAAATTGTAAGCTACTCACTTTATTTAAATGTTATTTTTAAAACTTTAATAAAATTTTAATATAGCTTCTGTAAGTATGCCCAACCAGCTAGCCAAAATGTTCTATCATATTGGCCTACATTGTATTTGCGAGTGCAACACCGTTTTGGAGGACAGATCTAGTGTTGGCGTAGGCCTACCTGTTTTAATAATAGTTTCTCTTTCATTATAAGTCATCGCACTGAACTTTCTTTTCATCATTTTTCAATAATGCAATCGCATTTTCTCCCAACTTCATTTGCATGCATTTTGTTTAAAAGGGGTCTTATCAATTAAAAAAATGAATAAACAATATGCTACACTTATCTAAGCACTGCTTCAGAGATACTGATCTCAAAGATACGAAGCCTGACTATGGTAGGCACGCTAAAATCCCGGAAATATAAACATAATGCTTAAGATATAAGAGCTTAACCATACTAAAGTTTTTGCTATTTAGCTGCTTTCTTTCATATAACCATTACTTAAATATAACCTAAAAATTTGTTTAAGCTTCAGAGAATAATAATAGTTACGTCAATTTGTCTTAGATATTTTGTTGCTTTTTCCTAGATTCTGGCAACTCGGCAGGGTTGCCAGATTCAAGCTGATGACCGCAGATCCAAATTTGCTTCCTTTTCCGTATACAAATAGGTTGCTTTTTTCTTAATTCTAACAAGGCGTTGAAATATATAGATAAAAATCATAAAACTCTAAGGACTGTATATTATTGCTAAAAAAAGCAAAACATCTTTTAAACTATTCATTCCAAAGCACCAAAAAGCAGAACTATTATTGAAATTAAGAGAAAAAAAAGAGTAGAAATCTTGACGAAAAGGATGCATTTCTTCAATTGCAGTCGGGCTCATCAGGGTCTAACGCCAATTCGATTGCAAGTGAACGGTGCCGTATCGCCTATACAAGTATAGGCAAGCATAAATGTGAGAATAAAATTGATTCTGCTGTCATATTAATTGTTGGGGTGTAATTTCTTTTTATTTTCTTCTTAAATAGCGGAAGCATTGCTTCCATTGCTTCCAGTGACTGCACGCCACTGCATCCTTTTGCAATAGAAAGTCCTTGGTCTTTGTCTCATGTCCCACAATCCCGGGGTATATGGGTTCGGAAACCTCGCCTACAGGATGGGGGCCTGACAGGAGGTTTGATGTCTGCATTCTTTAACTCGCTATACATACCTCCTTTCTTGGAAGTGGCAGGAAGCGACACCTGGATAGAAGATAGATTGTTATTTCTGGGTACATTTCCCTGTCAACTTTTCTATGGGGGAGGGGAAGACTACACGATCAATCCTAGAGATCAGATCCTTACTGACCTGATCGACGAACTAGAGATAGGTCTCCTAAATGTGAATGATTTTACGTATCACTACCCGGGAACGTAGTGGTCGATGGTCATCATAGTAGTGACCTGATTCAATTACAATTTTCTGAGCCGCAGCCGCCTAAGAGACTGCCTCGGTGGTGCTTGAACTGGCATGGTGGTCCTCATTTCAGGAAATGACTAATTTCTCTGCCATGGTAGAGGAGTTTATGTCGGTTGATGAGGCCAGTGAGTTCTTCTCCGGCAACATCGTCGTTGTGGTCCTTATATTTTTTCCTATGACGACTTGCCTCTTTACACGCCCTCCGCTTCCTTGGTGGTCGGCCGAGTGTGAGACAGTGCTATAAACGCCGCCTGAAAGGGAACACCATAGGAAAATTTCGTCGAACTAGGGCTAAGTGCAAGTAACTCTCAAAACGCGCTCCTGTTCTTCTTTGCGAGCATACATGTCTTCACTTAACGGTAATACACTTCTTTCATAGGTGTAGAAGAAAGTAAAAAGTATTTCGCTCAAGTTTCTTCACGCTTTCATCCCGTTATCCAGGAAAACAAGGCCACAATCTCAGACACTGGGTCCATGGTAGAGTCTTATTTGAATCCTTTTTCCGCATTCTCTACCCGGGGTTCTGCTCCGCCAGCATTCAATGCACGTCCTGATATCGCTGAAGGCCTTTGAGTGACTTGTGTTTCACACTCATGGGCAACGCTTTTGGTCCGGACGATGGACTGTATGATATGCTTCTAAACATAGCTGAGTGACGCATGTATTTTAATAATAAGAGTCAGGCTTTATGGCCTCACTCTTAGCCTATAGCTACTGTGCTCTCTTTATACAGGGTGTGGCAGAACCGATTGAGCAGTTTTAAGGAGTTATAAAAAAGTAAGGGTGGTATATAAAGACGGTACGCCATATTTAAGGGGTACACTCCCGAGGGAAGCCCTGGGGGGCTTTGCCCAGGGGAGTGAGCCATTCATCGGAAACCGCTAAGGGTGCAACTCTCTGACGCTCCCCCCCCGAACATTGACTCCTTAAAACTGCTCAATCGATTCTGCCGCACCCTGTATAAACACCACCATTTGCTATCTAGACATTGTAAGCACCGTACCCACTGGTTCGAGGTATCCATGAGGCCGATGTTGCTACGATTTGGCTGTATTCCATGGCACGACCTCAGCCATCTGTGATAGTTGGCAAAGAAGATGGGAGATGGACGAGAGGAGCTTAAAGTTGCGTGCCATAGCGTTGCGACTGTTCTCCTGTACATACCCCTCCACTGCCGCAAGGGATTTAGGTTTCTTTCTGTTGTCTTCGAATTGGACACACTCCTGAAACGCACGGCCATTTGATGGAGAGATTCCCTGCTCCTTAGTGCGAAGACTGCGTTGTCCCCCAGACTGTTCGGCACATTCTTATTGAATGTCCCAGTTTGGGTGATCTTCGCACACTTTACCTACCATGGTCTTCCTAGTTGAGTGGCTTCTCTCTTGTCCTTTTTGTGCGGTAAAGGTGCTCCTCCTTTCCCACATTTGGAGCCGCCCTTGGGCAGCTTTCTCTAACCCCTTTCGTCGGAGTCACCCGCGGACGAATCCACTTAATAACAGTGGTGGCCCCTCTTTCCCTTTCTCAGGGAACCGCCAAGAAAGCAAAAAGCAGGCGGCCCAGAATCGACCCCTCCCTGTGGGAGCCACTCAACAGGGTCAATCCCGTAGAAGGGGTAAAGACCTTGTTGGGTCCGGCATAGCTGTCACCCTTTCTTTCCCAATGGATGTCGGCTCTCCAGGTCCAACGACAACGATTACAGACCATAGGCCTAGTGACTTCCCTGTCGGATAACTGACACTTTAGAGGGGCACCCTTGGAGGTCTCTCATGAAGTGGAAATGTTCCCGGAGGTGCCCCTGCTCGATAAGGCACAGTCTTCCCTGGGATGAACAAAGTCTCGGCGGGAGACATCCCTTCATCAAAGTAGGCCCCTGTGCACGGGCCTCCGAATACTGACGAAGAGAAGAAGGAGCCCACCCCGCGTTGGTACCCCCTTGCCGGCCGGTAACTTCCCCACTTCGGAGAAGGACATAGTTGAGGCTGTTCCGTCTGGTCTTAGGGCCACTTCCGTGGGTGAAGAAAAGAGAACGTACTCCTCGCCCTCTTCTGCTAAATAGAAAAAAGTAACACAAAACAAGCGGACTAGGAGTCCCTCTCCTTCCGAGGGAGTCCCATGCACAGACGAAATCCTGAGTTTTCAGCAGGTGACCTGTCCATGAATACCACGCTGGGCACCGAGACTCCATTGGGGGTCAAGAGCCACTCAATGACGAGGACTGAAGTTGCAGGTAAGGTGAGTGGAACCTCAGTGTCAGGCGTCTTAGAGCCCGCCGGCTTCAAAGACTTCTTCGTTGTTCGCTCTATTGATGAGAGCATGTTGTCCAAAGAACGCATGCCCCAACAGGGCAGGCATTAGTTAGGGTTCTAGGTACAGACCTAAGGTCTACCATTTCTCTCACGGGACCCTACTTTTGAAGACATCGGGCCCTATGCAGGTGGCCATGTTGAGTGCTCTTCGCAAAAAAATGCCTTGTCCGTACAGGTAATACCGTACTCTACAATAAATTTTGAGAAAAGGGTGGTTTATGGAAAGGAACTCGTGGACCACTCCTTATAATATATCACAGAAGAGCTGGCCGACCAGGATAGGTCAAGGTCGAACATGTGATGACAATACAGGGGATGGGGGGAGCTCGAGACCCACCTCTAAATTCTTCGTGACAGGCTCTGAGTCGGTGCATGCAGATTGGTATCGATGCTAGCTCAAGGCATTCGTGACCCTGGTGCGGAGATGTTACTATTGCCTCCGCTTCGGTAATAAAAATTGAAAACCTTCGATCTTGCCAAGTTGAGTGAGCCAAAATCTGGCAAACTGATCAAAGGCATTCTATGGTAAATCTGTATTGTGCAGTAAGAGGTGTATGCATTGTAGCGAGCAGCATCCTGCTTCTTCGAAATAATGAAGCCATTCGGGCTGCCTCGATTGTTGAAAAAGCACCCCTGTTCCTAGCCACAGTCGCTTCGATGCCATTTCGAAGGTTATACCCCATCCACACCTGGCGCTCCTCTGGTATAGAGATGACCATACAAAGAACTCACACCACAATTTTTAAAATAATTAGGAACCTATCTGGCTAATGCTTACTTGGGCATGAGTCACCGTAGTGGACCCAGCCTATTAATAGGTGTAAGGATAACGTACTACCACGTGCTTTACGACCCATTTGTAACCTACGTCGTACCTCCTTGGAAGCCGCGGTTCGTTAACTTACTACCAAGTTTACGCCGTAGCGACTGGAGCGCGGGTTGAGGAACTGAAGGTCGGTTGAATTTCGTCACGTAGGCGTTCATGGTGACGGGTATAAATAGGGACCCCTGACTCTAAGAAGTAGGCATACAGCGATCGAATTTCTCTGTGAGCTCTACAACCTAAGAGAAGTCTTAGCCAGCAAAGGAGGTAACGTTGAGGGAAAGTCACCTCCAGGACACTCCCGCTCACCAACGAATTTTTCTCCAGGACGAAATTTCACCATCTACGAGATACCTCCGGACCTAAATAGGACCTTAAGTCACCCCCTGCCCCCCACCCCCCACCCCCGAATAAAAATACCTTTATTTCCTAGGCACGTCATTCTGATATGACGTGCTAACCCCCCCCCCATCCCTGCTCCGCCGTGATGTCTGGCTCCGTGAACGTGACTCTACACATATAGCTTCGTTGCAACTATGCCGTTCTACTTAGAAAAGGCATAATTGAAAACTCTGGGGAAAGGAGGTCTGAGGCTTACCCCGCTGCGGAACCCAGAGGAAGAAGCAACCTGGTTTGGGATTCAGTTACAAACGTGGGGAGGCATAACGACCTACCCTGCGGCCACCGTCCAGGACCACAGAGAGAGACTCTTCCGTCTCTGTGAGAAGTCGGACGTAACTGTTAAATAACCAAAACCCAATAGAGGGGGCGGCACCCCGACTGGAGTCAGTTGATTCTGGCTTCAGTCATCATTAGGTCCGCCATGTTTTTACACCCTCTGAGGAGCCCAACCAGGTCCATAAAATCATCCATTACCCTTCACCACATCCGAGTCATGTTCACGGGGTCCTCATCGGCGGGGCAGGGGCCTTCCCATCTAAGCAAAAAGCTCATAGACCACAAAAATGGCAAACACTTCACACCTTATCCTAACGAGCACCACAGAACCAGCACCCGACACAATCGACCACCACACATTGCTCACGCTAGCCTCCACCCACGACACACCAATAACCAACATAATCAAACTACGCACAGGCCACAAGCTCGTCTTCCGCTCACAGGAGGACGCGCTAACTTTCCACCAAAATGCCACCACTACACTAAACACACACAACCTGCAGACGAGACTCGCTGACGGTATCATGAAACGATACCAAATACGTGTCACAAGGACCAACCCTTTGTGGTTGGCCTTCACTAATGAGGACCTTCGCTCGCACCTCCATCAGGAGTACGGGGAGGAGGTCATCAAGGACCTGTACTTCAACAGGTCTAAAAACTGGGCAGTAATTACACTGTCCAGTGACAACACCAAAAACATGCTGCTAGACCAAGGCATCAAGGTCTGCGGCACCCTCACAAACCCCACACACATTGAAGAACAGCACAACATAAGACCCACACAATGCCACCGGTGCTATAAAACCGGTCACAGTACCAACACCTGCACTGCAGACCTAATCTGCTCAAAGTGCAGTATAGTGGGGCACCACTACACGACCTGCACCTCCACCACAGCCCGCTGCGCAAACTGTGGCGGCGACCACGTCGCCGTCAACCCCAGGTGCCCTTACCTAGGCAATGCACGCCACGACGCTGTGGAGGCCATCCGGCATCCACAACCAAACACACGCACAACCACACACCCCGCCCCCGCACCCCCTCCCCTCACCATGTCATTCGCCGCTGCTGCCAGCCCTACGCTGCCGGCTCCCCCTGCTCTACCCCCGACGCAATCTCCCCCTGCAGCAACCACACCCCACCCACACATCCCTCCCCCCCACCCCAGCTCATAACACTCAGAGACCCCCACTACTACCAACACCCCCCCACACACCACTCTACACGCCCACCCCCACCCCACTCTACACCCCCACCCCCACCCCACCCCACCCCTGCGACAACACAAAATCCAAATTACACCTGGCCACCCTGCTCTCAGCGGTGGCAAAAGACATGTCGAGGGGTGACCCCCGACTATACGCGAACATACTCAACACACTATTCGCCTCCAACGGCATAGAGCAAATCACCTTCCCCGAGAAGGTGTTCGCTCTAATAGACGCACACACATCCAGACCTGCACTCCTCCCCACCCCGACGGGTACACTCCCCTGCCCGCAGGGAACCACCGCCCCCCACTCTCACCACGCGCTCCCTGCACCTTCCTCAGCCACTGCCCAAGCCCCCATTCACACAACCTATCCTCCTCGCGCTTCTTCCACCCCTCTATCAAAACCCCGCCTACCTCCCACTGCCACCACCCCCCTCGCACCCATCTCCGCCTCCTCTCCCACAGCTCCCACTGTCACCCCAACCCCCTCGCAGTCCACTACACCCCGTGCCAATCCCAAAAACCCCACCCCAAGCCCCATCCGGGCACACAGGCACGGGACAAACAACCCTCCCCCCTCTCCTGTCGTCTCCACTCCCTCATCGCTCCCTACTGCTTCCCCCTCCACTCCTTCTCAATCCTCCCCTTCTCAACACACCCCTTCTCACTCCCCTCCTCCTCCGCCTGCCGCCCCTTCACCTAAGACTCCTTCCAATCCAAACCCCCTTCCTTCAACTCCTTCTCCTCTGACTCCTTCCCCTTCCCCCTCCACCACCCCTCCACCGTCCTTACCTCCTCTCTCCCCCGCCCCCCATTCTCTCATAATCTGTACCTCCCCAACCACTTCCAGCCCTTCATCCTCCAGCTATACGCCATCCACCTCCGTCACGAACTCCCCCCACCAAGACACCACCCCACCCAAAGCCACCACTTCTACAGAACACACTCCTCCACCCACTACGGCCCCCCCACCCAATAACACGGCCGTGCCCCATAAACAAACATCTACACGTGTCAAGGTACTCGCCCCTCACGCCTCCTGGGCTATAACCAAGGAGAAAGGGACGATCCCTGGCAAGTCAGCCTCCTGCGCACTAAGACCACGACAATAGGTCGTATTAGTGTAATACAATTAAACGTACGCAGTTGGCACGGTATTCGTCATACGGTCGCCAACTGGGTACTCAACACACAAAGACCCGACATCATACTCCTGAACTCCCCCAGCTTACACCCTCCCAACAACAGACTTCGCATTGCAGGCTATCACACATACTTATCCCCACAGGCGCGGCACCTAGGATCTGCGATCCTAGTAAAGCGCAACACCACTCCCTCGTCAACACACGCGACACCTCCTTTCTAGCCTGCAAAATAGACACAAGCTCTGGCCCCATAATAGTGGCCACACATTACAGACCACCACGAATACAGCTAAA
Source organism: Ceratothoa steindachneri (assembly GCA_963969495.1). Taxonomy (NCBI): domain Eukaryota; kingdom Metazoa; phylum Arthropoda; class Malacostraca; order Isopoda; family Cymothoidae; genus Ceratothoa; species Ceratothoa steindachneri. The sequence goes on from OZ018332.1 coordinate 22,623,493, forward strand.
CTTAGAAGTCCCACTCCGGGCCCTTTCAAACTACAACCTACCTATCTTCTTTGCGGGGGACCTCAACGCTTTTCACCCGACACTCCTTTCCAACAATACGAACGATGCGGGGAGTTACTTGGCCGGTGCCTTGCGGCTTTTCCGCTGCGAACACATCGGCCCGCGCGGGGGCACCACATCCCCGGATGTGGTCTTCCGTAACGACCACGCCACACGATTCTACACTCACATTGCACCCGGTCCCCACGTACTATCAGACCACATACCAATATGCCTTCTCATATCCACATCCCCCATACTCATCCCCACATCACCTATATACGATTACAAAAACACAAACTGGGCTGAATTCAGGAGCCACATATCCACAAACACACCACATAACCTCGACCTGGAGAACACCAATCCAGGACAGATAGATCACCACTGGTGCTCACTCTTGGACACCATCACCACCGCACGTAATCTACACTCACCACGCAAAAACTACACCTGCTTAAAACACTTCACATTTTCAATACACACACAGAGACTTATCACACAGTACAACAAACACTACACCAGAGGCCCACGACAACAGAACATCAACCAACTACGTGCCCGCATCCTTCAATGCGTGCAGCTAGATAGGAACCGGCAGTGGCGTGAGGTCGTCCGCATCGCGGACGACACCCGTTGCATGGACCCTTCCTTCTTCTGGCGGCAAGTGAAAAGGATGCTGGGTACGGAACCATCCAAACCAATAACACTGAAAATAAACAACCACACACTTACAGACACCAATGACATCCTCGACGCATTCAGGTCCCACTGGGACACAGTACATACCCACAACCCACCAAAACCACATGCGCAGGAGCACTTCCAGGACATTCAGGAATGGTGCCGGACTCATGCTCACGAGCTGGGCCTGCCCCCCTGATACGTATGGAGGTGCTCGACTATACGTCTACACTTACCACTCCAATCACCGTCGAGGAAACAAAACACTACATAAAATCGACACCAAAACGCGCCCCCGGCCCCTCCGGCCTACCAGCTACACTAATACATAACCTCCCCGCAGACATATACCCCACACTCACACATCTATTCAATGCCTTTCTAGCCTCAGGCCACTTCCCTAAAATATTCAAAGTCTCTCACAATATACTCCTTCATAAACAACACAAAGACCCAAAACACCCAAACAATTACAGGCCTATTGCTCTATTAGAGCACCTAGGCAAAATACTCGAACGAATGGTCAACTGCCGCCTACGGGAGTTCCTGGAAGAGAGGGACTGGTTCTCCCCCCCATCAATACGGGTTCAGGAGAGGCAGGTCCACTCAGGCAGCCGTGACCATCGTACACGACAGAATACAGAAGAAACGACAGATACACCAAAAGACTCTCTCCGTCAGTAAGGACGTGGAGAAAGCCTTTGACAAGGTGTGGCACGAGGGACTCCGTTGGAAACTCGCCAACAACACGGAGTTACCTCTCTGCACCAGAAGGCTCCTCTCACACTACCTCACTGGACGGCGCTGCCACATCAGATACAACAACACCCTTTCAAGACCCTTCACACCACGCTCAGGCGTTCCCCAAGGAAGCGTTCTGGCACCCACACTCTACATTATGTTCACAAACGACAACCCACGCCCACCAGAAAACTGCGTTCACACATACATAGTGGCCTACGCCGACGACGAGACCATTCTCGTCAGCGGCCGGGCCCCCGAAGAAATCGCGCTCCACGCACAAAAAATACTTGACGAGAAGACAGACTACGAGGACAAATGGCTGATTGCCACGAATCCTCAGAAGACACATATGGCACTCTACGGCGCTAGAGATCACTTCATGCACAACCTACAAATCTACTCACACACACCAAACATGATCCACCAAAACCCAACAAAGCTCGCATACACACAGTGCACCAAAATCCTAGGGGGAACATTCGACAAATCCCTCAGGTTCAACTTACACCAGAACATAAAACAAGCAAGAGCCTCACGTACAAAGGCATCGCTGGGTAGGTTCTACCCAGCGAGTAAAAAACTAAAACTACACTTATACAAAGCACTCGTGCGTCCCATTCTCACGTACGCCCCACTGTCACTCGTAGCTTCGAGCGACACCTGGAAGCGAAAGGCTCAGCGCATTCAGAACTCTGCTCTGAAGCGCGCTTGCCGTTCGCCGCTGTACTCGAGAATGGACGCACTACACAACAACAACAAACTAACTCCTCTCAACACCTACGCTCACACCAGACTTACAAAACAACTCGGAAAACTCACCACAGACCCACTTTACACCTCGCTACATGTAAGAAGGTACGCGATGGCGCCGCGATATCCCGCGGCCCACGAACACCTGCCACCCGTACCATTCTTCGCATAAAAACCAATAAGGCATCGTGAATAACGCGTTTCCGGATGGACTGTCAGCCTCCTCCCCCCTGACTTGCCCCCAACCCTCGCCCAGTCAATTACTACATAACCTACACCCTCACTACAACACCTTGCTTCGGTGTATAGCCACCGACCTATCTACTCTCGCTGTCCCTTTCTTAATTATTTTCCCCAACGCTCCTCTCTGACTACCCGACTGCCGTGTTACAGCAGTCCCTCTCTGTTCTTCCTATACACAAAACTGAAACTGAACTAAGAAGTAGAGCCGATCAGGAGTTCATACAGTGAGGACCTGCTGATATCTACACCCCTGCCAGCATCTGCCGCTCTTTCCTCTGCCACCGCACCGATTGCAAGCTCCCCATTTACTCGTCTCTCTCGATCTCACCGGGAAGTCGGAATACGCTTGGGCTCGTATGGCTCTCCCCGTTGCCAGGGCAACCGACATTAGTGCATTTCTTCACTACTTCCGTGACAGGTATTTGGAGTATTTCTTTTCATCTTACGCCTGATTCTTAGGTTCTCGTTATTGACACCTACAGCTATTTATAAAGGACGTAACGACTGGAGGTATGTACATTCCGTTCCTGTACCGAGTGTCCGGAGTAGCAGTGGTTATTTTGTAACTCCGTGTTGTCGTTGGTTGTTTAATCCTGTGAGATATTTAATGCGCCTGTTTGTGGACTGTATTTATTTGATACGTTTACATTGTATTTAATATAATCCTTTTGTGAACTGTATTTATTAAATACATTTGAATCATTGTATTATTATACCCTCGCAGATGTCTACGCACCTCCTTGTGGACCTATTTATTTCTTGTTTTGGGGCCAAGAGAACTTAGTTCCTCGTTTTGCCTTTACACTAGGCTACATTAAAAAACAAATAAAAAAAACAATAATATGTAAATAACAAATAACAACGATAAAAATGACAAATGCTAAACAAAATAACATAAAAACAAACCAAAAAGGCAAGAAGCAAGTGCACTCCGGTATCGGGGATAGGCCCGCCTCCCCCCTGGCGCAGAAACATACGAACCACAAAAAAGTCAAATAAAGTGGGGGAGGCCTGCTTCCTCCAAAAAGTCGTAAAGTCCGAATGTCAGTGTGCACGAACTCGTCCCGAGTACAACGGATGGGCGGTAGCGACGTCGCTCGTCCCGGTACCTGGACAGGTAACGTGCGCGAAGATCGCCCAGACTGGAACATCAATCGAGAAAGTGCCGAACAGTCAGGGGGAGAACACCGTATTCACAATAAGGCACAGGTGAGCGCTCCATCAATTGGCGGTGTGTCCCAAGAGTGTGTCCAATTTGAAGACGGCAGAGGTAGGTGCATTGGAACAGTCGTAGCTCGGCGCAATGTCACTAAGCTTTAAGTTCCCATCAACCGTCTCCCATCTCCTTTGCCAAGCAGCCTAGAGAGCTGCCCGTATTCCTGCCATGTAATCAGTGTGAGGAAGGGCAAAACGCTGGTCTGGTCGCCCAGTCCTCGCGGAATCTTCGGCGTCCTCATCGGCGCGCTCATTCCCTGCAATTCTTACATGTCCAGAAAACCCGTAGAAGATAATCTCGATATCCACTCGGCTCGCCAAAACCGTGGCGTCACGGATATCGCGAACTAATGGATGCGGAGATTCCAATGCTCCGGGAGCACTCAGTGCGCTTTGTGAGTCGCTATAAATCACAATCCGGTCTCCGAACTCGGCACGTCGAGTTATCTCCCGTACCGAACGGTGTATTGCAACCAAAGCACCGCTGACTTCAAACAGGGGATACGGCGTAGAAACCGACCCCCTATTGGGAATTGGAGCCATTGGTATACACTGACGCGGTTCCAACGTGACACGAGGTGTGCTCCAAAAAGGCCGAAAGCAATACTCCCGGCGCTGTACAAGCTTTGGGAGCAAAGGCGTGGTGACAAATAGTCAAAAGTGGTACCCTCCAGGGTGGCATCCTGGGCAGAACCAGGGACACCACCGGCCCGAGAGCTATTACCAGCTCTCGAAAGAGTTTCCTAGCCCTAAAATGGTATGCCTGGCACCTATCGGCGGCATAGGCACCGTCGAGATCAGCTGCAGATGCAGTGAGAGGTGTTGGCGACTGAGAGAGGCACCGGGCTCGCGGGTACAGGCGAATAGTGCACTATGCACGACAAAGACGAGTGACATCTCTCCAGCATCGACAAGTAGCCTCGCAATGGGGGAAATGCAGAAGGCATCTTTCGCTAGGCGAAGGCCCGTCTCGTGGATCGAGTCCACCTTCCGCAATATTTACTCGGCTGCGGATGCATAAAACTCGCATCCGTAATCGAGCTTCGAACGAACAAAGGCGCTGAACGTCACCAAACGAATAATATCCATGGCGCAGGTACAAGAGACACTAAGACTGCCTCCAAGGTGAGCCGTCAGTCAAATAAAAGACAAAGGAAACGGTGCGAATCCACCACTTCCAGGCGCATCCTATTTAGAAACAAGTCTGGGTCAGGGTGGAGCCGTAGATGGCGGCAGAAGTGCACCACCTTAGTCTTAGCCAAGGAAAACCGAAGCTTCGCCAAAGTCAGAGACGCGGTTCAATGCTTCTTGGAGTCGACGCTCCAGAGCTGGCATTTGGGCCGCACCAAAAGTGATTGATTTGTTCTCCACGTAGACTGTAGCAAGAATATCTTCCGGCAGCACCTAGGTGATACCATTGATGCTGAGAGCACTTCCCTGCGGGATACCATCTTCCTGCTCCATTGGGTCGGAGAGGGCTCCCCCACCCATACACGGAATCGACGACCTCGCAAAAATTCAGATATAAATATTGGGAGGCGTCCCCTCGCCCCTATCCGGTGGAGAGTCTCCATGTTAATGTATCACCATGCGGTATCATAGGCCTTCTCCAGGTAAAACACCATGGCGTAGTGCTGTCTACGAAGGAAGGCCTTGTAGACGGCCTATTCCAGTCCGAGCAGAACATCCGAAGTGGAGTGGAACTTACGAAAGCCGCACTGTGAAGAAGACAGGTGGACTCCACTGTCAAGAAAAAAGATCTAATCTAACATTTATCAATTACTCCATCATATACACAGGCAGGAGTTTAGAGAGATTGGGCGGAAAATCGTCCAGGGTAGTGTGATCTCTTCTCGCAAAAAGCGATACAGTAGTGATTTGTCCGGAATCTAAGAGGTTACCCTCTACGCAGATCCGGTTGAAGATAACTAACAGAAAGGCCATGCCCCACTCACCCAGGTGTCGAAGCATGGCGTACAGGACATTGTCTGAACCCAAGACGGTGTCCGCGCAGGAAGCGAGAGCGGAACGCAACTCACTCAGAGTAAACCTGTTATTGAAGGGTTCTCCGCCTCTGGAGGTGAAGTACATTCGGCAGCCTTCCGCGATTTTACGAGGCTCATTGAATGCTGACAGAACAGCATCTCGGCCAGAGAATGCGGACCAAGACGTCGAGAAGGATTCTGCCACTGACGCGGGGGCAGAGACTGTGGTCCCATTCTCCTGGAGAACGGGAGGGGGGGTCCTACAAAAACTTGTCCCGAATCCTTTTGACTCGCTTCCACACCTCTGCTATAAAGGTCTTTTTCGTTAAGTGGAGACACGTATGCTCGCCAGGAAGAGCGGGAGCCGTCTTCGAACTATACCGGAACCTAGCCCTAGTTCAACGAAATTCACCGACAGTGAAGTCATCGGGCGGCGCTTGTAGAGCATGTAGGCATAACTCTTCTGTTTGAGGGCCAACTCACACTCGGCTGACCACCACGGGGGCGCTCGGCGTGCAAAGCCCAGACGTTCTAAGAATAGTAGTTAGGCCCACGGCAATGAGGTTGCCGGAAAAGAACTCAACAGCCTTATCTACCGACCTTAACACCTCGACTGAGACAAAGAAATTAGTAATTTCCTGAAATGAAGACCACCTCGCCCTGGCCAAGCACCACCATAACGGGCTCTCGGGCGGCAGCGGCCCAGAAAATGATATTTGAATGGGAAAGTGATCACTACCACGGAGGTCATAGACCACTCCTCACCCAGGAGAAAAGAAAATGGAGCGGTTCTCGGGCAGTGATGCGTAAACTGATCCACATTTAGGACACTTATCTCCAGCTCGTCGATCAGGTCGGCAAGAACTTGACCACTGGGATTAATCGACTAATCTTCCTAGAGGGGATGTCTACTGTTCTATTCTCCGAGCACGAGAAAGGGCCTTGAGAACCATGCCACGATTCGGCGGAAGACCCCCGCAACGAAGTCGCCGACGGTGGAATGTACGCGGAAGAGTATAACTCCTATCAAGGTGCAGCTGCACAGCTACTGCCTGAAAGGAGGTATCTAATGCGAAGAGAAGAACGGAGACATCATCTGGTGTGTAAATCACGCATCCACTTGCCTAGCCCCCATCCCGTGTTAGTGGGGTCACAGAACTCTTATACCCCGGGTGAGTGGGCAGAGGGCACGTGCCCAGCATGTTTTCCTTCAAAAAGATAGCTAACAGGGAACGGGAGGAGACGAGCCTCCGCTGCTCCTTCCAGTTGGTTTGGAGTCCGCGGCAATTCATTGAAGGAATAAGCCCTCCAGGCCTAGCTCGGAGGAGACGCGGGGGCCTTCCTCGAAGAGAAGACCCTCACGGGAATGGCCGTATGCTTCCCGGAGGCAGAACTCCGGGCGCTGTTGGCCGGACAATGCGCTGAAGGTGCTGTCGCCTTCGAGGACTTATTGGGGGAGGTTGGGCTCCCATGCGAGTCTTTTCTTCCCTCCGCCTAAAAACTTAGGCAGAAGGGGCTGCTTCGGAGGCGGGATACATGGTCTTCAAGCCATCCAGCCTACCACTGGGTGGGGGCGAAGGAGCCGAAGTTCCTTTTGTGCTGTCCTCCTTTCGGGGGGCAGCTTTAGAAACCCCGAAAGATAGCCTGACTACCAACTTCAGGGGTGTTGACCTCTGTGAGTCTAACGTCTCGGTGGAGGAGCGCGGCCGGTTTGCCTTGCGGGAAACGGTCACGCTGGGGAAAGGAGGGGGATCCTTGGTTTCAGCCGGGGGTGGGTGTGAACCCATTATGCCGCCATATCTACTTAGGGGAGCGCCCAGGGTGGGTAAAACCGCAGAAGGGTTTCTAATGGGCGTTGAAACGACCGTGCTCGCAGGCCTAGAGGGGCCAGGAGCAGATGGTGTCTATCTTAACTTTGAAGCTTGAGACGTCTTAGGTTAAGCCGGGCGCGCCAGGACCTCGCGAAATGAGAGACAATATTGAGCCTGAACGGCCAGGATCTTCTTCTCAACGAGATACGCACCACATTGCTTCGAAAAGGCGGGATCCGGCTCTCCACAATTGACACCCTTGGCTACACACGATTTGGACTTATCGTGTGCGGCTTTGGAGCAACTCACACATACTTCGCGTAAACCCGACCTTTTGCGTCTATAAGAGCGATTAGTATGGCCGAACCGGTGACAGTAATATCACCTCTGCGGCAGTGGCACGAATGCCTTCACGCGGTAGCGGTACCAACCAGCACGCACAGACTCAGGGAGCTTGTAACAGTCGAACGTGACGAAGAGTGTAGGGGTGGGTATCGAGGCTGCTCCCTGTTTTCTTATCACACACTCGATCTTGACCGCTCCATGGTCAGCCAGGTCTAATTTGATGTCCTCTATAGAATTGTCCACAAGTTCCCTCGCACAAACTACTCATTTCACGAAGTTCATGGTAGAGTGCGGCGTCATACTCACAGGCGTGTCAGCAAGTGTCCAAAGAGCACTAATCATGGCCACCTCGGAGGGATTCGAAGCATTTGCCAAAAGACTCTCTACCAATCACGCTAGTAAAAGCTCTCCTCTTACGGATCATGTTGCCCTTAGCCAACATGCTGCCATCAGTGGAGCGAATAACTAGGAGGCGTTAGAAACCAGCGAGCTCGAAAACACCAGGTAACCTTTGAACGAGGGTCCCCGACGTATTCGACGTTCCGCTCTTCTCACTTTTGGTTTTAGTCTGGGATTTCCCATCCGTCGGAGCATACCGAAACGGCAGCGGCCCCGTCCGTCCATGTGGCTCCCGAAGGAGAGGAGCCCCAATTCTTTTTTGTATTTCTTTTTTTTCTTTGGGGGGAGAGGAGGACGGGGAATGAACCTGCTTCTCCCCTCCCCCGGCAGGACCCCCTAGACCAGATGGACAGGCCTCAGCAAGATTCTTCTCTGAAATGGAGAAGGTCTTGGCTGCCACAGGGGCATCAGCCGGAGAAGGAGATCCCTCCTATCCTTCTGAGGCATCGGGGACCCGATCCGTCTGAGAAGGAGCTTGCATAAGAGCGGACACGGGTTCGACATAATGAAAGATCTTACCGTCTGGGGTTGGATCACCTCAGGGACCATGTCCATCTCAGGTAAACTCCATGTGCCCCCCCCCCCGAGATATCATCACATATCCCATTCGAGGTTCCCTCTTCACCTTCTAATGCCGGCTAACTGGTATCCTTCAAGGGAAGAAAGGATGGTAGATAGACTGGCTACCTGCAAACTACTCGCGCAGTCTAGCAGGACATTATGGAGCACAGGCCAACGGGCCCTGCCATCGCTTGCTACCCTAAAGGAATTGGCCCTATCGAGCCGCTCAAACCGGGAGGGGTCAATTATGGGCCGCCTGCCTGCTTTATTGGCAGTCCCCTTGCAAAGTAAAGGGGGGACTACCGCTAGCAAAAGTGACAGAGAAGTGGGTGAGGGGGAGTACACTGTACCCGTAGGCAAAGGAGAGGAGTAACCCTCCTCTACGGTAGAAAGAAATTTAGAGGTGTCCTTGAGAGAGCACTGGGGAATGGGACCTGCATTATTTCTGTGGAGCTGCCCAAGGGCGGCTCCGGTGATAGTAGAGGGGAAGGTGATGGAAAAGAATTTATTGTTTTTTTGGACTAATCATTAGGCATGGTGACCCTTTGTAATTTACAGGGTGCACACGCTCATCACCCCACGCAGTAGCCCGCTCTGCGAGCGTGAACACAGGGCCGGCAAACCAAGCTGCCGCCATTTGAGGCCACTCATCCCGGTTAGTAACCTGGCAGCGCATCAGCATGGTGGTTTCACCTTAGGCATGGCATAAAGTTGATAGACTGTGAAAAGGAGAAAGACAGTGGATGTGAGGAAGGTGTGGGTGGGGATGAAGCAGGTTCTTAAAATACACCACCCTAAAATGGAGTTCAGGGGTGAGGGGGCATTGTCCTCTTTCCCCTCAACCCCGATCCAGGATGGTTGGGCCGAGATGAAGCTGGTTGGCGTCTACCCTGTGAAATTAGAGGACGACCAGAGAAAGTTGTGAGAGAGGTTGTATGGAAAGTGAGGAAGTAAGGTAAGAATGCCGGCTGTCAGAAAGGAGAGGAGGCTAAGTTTGGGCTGGACGGGGAGCCGAGTCCCGTCAGTACGGCGGCCAGGAAAGCAAATTGCCGTGTCCCTTACGGTGCCTACACGGACAAGAATTAGCTAGAGTCCGTCCTATCATACATTTAAAACAACCAAATATCTTTATAAAATCTGCACTTAAGAAACTAATAGGCGTATCCCTCCCTCCTCCCTCCACTGTACTTCCCAGTTCGTCTCTACGGATCTCTCCCTCAACGAGAGGAACGAAAAGTACTTAAATCAGAGAACGGAAACGGTAGGACATCGGGCGCAAGATGCACCACCTGAACTAAAATCAAGACCTGCAATGGCAACTGATTGCCAAGATGATAAACAGAAAAGCCTCTCAGATCAACAACTCGACATCGCAGAAAAATGAAAAGTCGTTCGGCATTGTGAAGATGCGACCCATTTCTTGACTCCAACCAGCACTATTCACTCCTCAAAAACTTTGCAAGAACTACACTAGGTCAATTCATTGACGACCCTTTTACGAGGTTTCAACTCATCGAATCGTGTACCGCACGAACAAACATTATGAAAAATCTGTATGAACAGACAAAAAGACACCTAACAAAGGTTATATATATATATATATATATATATATATATATATATATATATATATATATATATTACCTAAAAGTACTCAACTAATATATACAGAGCAAATAATTAATACTCAAGCTTCCGAAACAAAGAATTCACCGTTAAGTAGAATTTACAAACAAAAGAGGGTATTACAAGACAGCCAAGCCTCAATTACAAGGCAACAGCACTAGGCCGGGAAACACTACGAATATACGACCACAAACACTACCAACAATAAATAGATGGGGAGAGAGAAAGAAAGAATACACTTCGGAAGAGAGAAAAATAAACAAGTTATAAGCAGAGATTTTCGTCACTTCGGAGGCTCAATAATTGTCACTTGGTCACCGCTCAATGCCGGTCGGTCTCTTTGAGACCTGGTCTTATTTGCATCCATAGATTGCAGATTCAGAGACCAGAGTACTAGGGGAAGGCATTATCCAGTGATCTTCCTCAGAATTAATTGGATTTTATTCCTCCACTGGTGTCATCCAGATAAGACCTTTTGGATGCGGTTCGTGGCTTCTCTTCTTTTAAACGTGACGGACGTGTGCAGCTCTTTGGGATGGACACTTGAAAAAGCTGACCTCTTTTTGCTTAACCCTTTTTTGTACGTTTTCACAAGGATTAGAATCAGTATTATGTTGACAGTTTCACCTACACACTGACCCATCATCCTAAATGACTGCTTGAAGTTTTCCTTATTATATTCTATGTTTATTCTTTTTCTCTCCAGACAAAAGGCAAAGTCATATGACAAAAAGGGTCCACTTTTGTCTCCTGACCGGAGTAGGAATGAGCAGAGTTTATTACCTTTCCAACAGCTCTTTTCGTCTTTTTTTAAATTATGACCTACCTAAAGGCCATGACCAGTCACCATTTTTATTTTCTTCCTAAACTTCCAATATTAAGATCTTAACGTGTCTTTTATGGCTTAGTCCTTTGTAGAAGTCTAAATACTGCGTACATAAGTGTACGCAGAAAAACTCCGACACAAATCTGCGCGTCTTCTCGTATCCTTAAACGCATCTCTCGCCTCGAATTCTCTGTCGCCCTTTTCCACACCGCCGTAAAATCTCAGATAGCTCGAAGCCGTGAATGACATATCATCAGCCCAAAAATGAAAAAAGGTCTTTCGCGTGACGATAAGGATTTTACGAGAATTTGATTCTCTCTCTCGATTCTCCTCGTGAGAGAAATAAAATGAATCATGCAGAAGCTCTTGAACCTACGTCGAGTTTGTGTGGAAACTCGATCCACATAAGAAACCGTTCGCCAGCTGCAAGGAAGGAACTTCTCGGGGAATTGGGTGTTGCTGTCACGGTACTTGTAGGTGCCAAACTTCTCGCAGCCCTCCCCCCCCTTCAGAGTCTGAGGTTACACAGGCCCTCCATCTGCGGATTACCCTAGACGTAGCTAGGTAATCAGTTTTGGCTACCCACTCTAGGAGCCGAATAATCGGATAGGAACTTCGAGGAAGAAGTCCGATTGAGTCACCGCTTGGCTCACCTTCGTGATCCGGCAAAGGATCAGAATATCACCGGTCTAGGATTACCCTCTCATTCGGTAACCTTGGACGGCCGGACTAGGTGCGATCATCGTCACCAGAAGAAGATCTTCACCGCCCATCCTTCAAAAATACTTACGAACTCAAAGGTATCGTTAATTGAATTATCCTCTTCCCTAACTTCACCTGTTTATTTGTGTACTAGAATTCTCATCCTGAGCCCATACCCTCGAATATTAGAAGTGCTTACCTAATTCAGTGTTTAACTCAATAATAATATTCATTTCGTTCTGTCTGGTGTCATTAAGACGCAAACATCCCTGTGAGTAATCTGCAAGTAATCCCCACGACATTTTTGTAGACTTATTTATTCAGTGCAAGATTAATCCTTTTTATATTTATATACGCTGTATTTATTTCAAATCCATGTACATTAAAGATTATTTTTGTATCTGTGTGTTTAACTAATTTGGACGATCCCTTGGCAATTATTAAGCAATCTTCTCAGCTTAAATCTCAATATTCCACCGACCCACCCATGGTTGGCTTTTACTGAGTCGAGAACACACTTAGGAGATCATCATCTTAGTTTTGGTCAAAAGGGTGCGCACCGAGGTTATTCTTATTCACCGGAAGTGGCTAAGGTAGGTGTATTGTATACGCTTCACCTCCGCTCTACCTCGGTGTGGTAATAAAATATATGTCCAGAAAGTGGGACTGGGATTACTCACTCACTAAACCTCGACATCCTCATATTCTCGTTTCACATAACTCGACTAAGTACCCCTAGTCCTATTTTTCCTAATGTGTTAGACCTAGTTTCTAGTCTAGAAGCGACTTTTATACCCCCCGTTACCCTATCTTGTCCAAACTATTTGAGTATTTGATTTATGGTGCCATCTTAATCCTGGTAATGCTGTTACTTTAGGGAAAATGGGTACCTTTAATCGCCCCCCACCCTTGGATAAGGGCGTCTCCATTTGCCCCCTGTGATGGTGATCCAGATATTCTCACGTCAACCTTACTTTCCCTTACTCTCTATAGTGACAGGAAGGACCGAATTCCTTTTATTTGTAATGGAGAATGAAATCGGAAGGTGATTCCTTTTTTCAGGTCACTCACAGGAACCTGACCAAAGTTTCCTTGAAATGGACGCCTTAGTTTCTGTATTCCCGTCCCTTTGGCACTTTTCCCCCTCACTAATGCCACTCTTTCCCATCCTCTTTATCTTCCCGCTTTCAATGCTGATAAATATCCACCGTCCCTCATAGTAAATTAAGTCCGACCCCGAATCGGTGGTCGAATCTTCCGTCTTCGCGAGATTGAAGCGATGCTTCGCGGCTTCTTGCTCCCAACCTCCTCGATCACTCCGGGACGACAGCGATAATTAATCCCTTTCAGGAAGATCTTAAATGACGACCCAAAATAGGGACTGAAGGTAAATGGCAGTTGTCTATGGGTATGGTGAGGATTCGATCTCATTGCCGACAGCCGCTCGTCACCGTCGCTAAGAAGCGAAGTCAAATTTAAATTCTTCTCGGAGGTAAAATCATCCCTATTTGTTTCGATCGAGTGCTCGAGGGCGACGTTTCGAGGTGATCCTTCCTCGATGCGAATGAGTTTCAAAGAAGAGGAAAATATTCGCCACTTCCCCTAAAACACGACCAGACGCACAAACACGCATACATACGACCCCGTCCTTGAACTCGTTCTAAAGGGCCCCCAAGGACCTTGGTCATGGTTAACATCTCTCATCCACTTTAAAAGGTACATTTCTGGTTGATCGAAGTTAACTTCCCCTGGGTGTGATTAGTCGATGGATGGGGCATGGGGTGAGTCGGGTTTAACCTTTGGAATCCACCTTAAACTCCTGCTTTCCACTGAGTTACGCACGAGACAGTGGGAATGAGTGGTAAACTCCAAATAAATGGAAAAACTTCCAACATAAAGCTGCCCATCCAACTAAGTGACATAACCGGTGTCAAAATAATCCATTTTATAAAGGATAAAGAGTGCCGCTACTTCATTATTCCAAGATACTTAATAATCCAAGGATCTCTTAAGTTTAGCATTTCAAAAAGATAAAAAGAGATTTTTCATAGAGTTAAATTTGTGGGAAAATGAAAAGCTACAGTGTGGAGTTGCGTGCCTCCCCTCCCCCAGCCAGAGCATCTCATGAACCCTCTTCGTCTGGGTATTCGAGTAGTGTTTCGTTCCCTAACCTCACCACTCTGACAAGGACGTCCATATCTCATGTGTCAAAGAAGCCCCCGTTGGATTACGCAACTTAACTAAATAATCAAAAGGGAAATGAGTCGAATAGAACGCCCTCTCATGGTTAGCAGGAGGGATGTGAGGTCTTTGGGGGTTCGAACTAATTAAATTAAGGAATTGATCTAACCACCGAGGGCGATTTTAGTTTGGAGAGAGGTAGGGATAATGGGGGTGGGGGAGCAACGGATGGGAATAATGGAACCTCTTTATACTTGAAAATCTGAAGGAGGGGGGGAGCAAAGGAGGACCTCGAATTCTCCCTGGGAGGACTCGAACCCATCATCTTGAGAAGAACTCATCCGAGACCAGCAGTGAGTTCGAGATGCCAATCGGGCAGTGATTCAGGGCGCCCGTTTGATCTCCTCCCCTGAGTTTAGCCCCCGCTTCTATGGCGGTTGGACCCATAGTTCGATCCTAGGGGAAAACTAGGCTCGGTGTGCAACCGGAGAGTCCCTGGTCATAGAGAATCATCAGGATTTAAATGAGGTCCCCAAATGTTCCCAGTCGGTTCCTTCGTAGCTTCACAGAGAGGAATCTGACCTGTAAGAGGGGAAAGAGAGGATCCCTTGACGCTGAGGCGAAACGATCGAGCGAAGGATCCGAGAAAAGATCCTTATTTCCGGATTTTCATTGATCCCCAATTGGGCTTTGCTCTCATGACCTATAAAAGTGGGAAAAGAGGATCCCCTGACTCTGAGGCGAAACGATCGCCCGGAGGATACGAGAAAAGATCCTTATTTCCTGATTTTCATTGATCCCCGATTGGGCTTTGCTCTCCTGACCTGTAAGAGTGGGAAAAGAGGATCCCCTGACAATGAGGCGAAACGATCGCCCGGAGGATCCGAGAAAAGATCCTTATTTCCGGATTTTCATTGATCCCCAATTGGGCTTTGCTCTCCTGACCTATAAAAGTGGGAAAAGAGGATCCCCTGACTCTGAGGCGAAACGATCCTCCGGAGGATCCGAGAAAAGATCCTTATTTCCTGATTTTCATTGATCCCCAATTGGGCTTTGCTCTCGTGACCTATAAGAGTGGGAAAAGAGGATCCCCTGACGCTGAGGCGAAACGATCGCCCGGAGGATCCGAGAAAAGATCCTTATTTCCGGATTTTCATTGATCCCCGATTGGGCTTTGCTCTCCTGACCTATAAGAGTGGGAAAAGAGGATCCCCTGACGCTGAGGCGAAACGATCACCCGGAGGATCCAAGAAAAAATCCTTACTTCCTGATTTTCATTGATCCCCAATTGGGCTTTGCTCTCGTGACCTATAAGAGTGGGAAAAGAGGATCCCCTGACGCTGAGGCGAAACGATCGCCCGGAGGATCCGAGAAAAGATCCTTATTTCCTGATTTTCATTGATCCCCGATTGGGCTTTGCTCTCCTGACCTGAAAGAGTGGGAAAAGAGGATCTCCTGACGCTGAGGCGAAACGATCGCCTGGAGGATCCGAGAAAAGATCCTTATTTCCGGATTTTCATTGATCTCCGATTGGGCTTTGCTCTCCTGACCTATAAGAGTGGGTAAAGAGGATCCCCTGACGCTGAGGCGAAACGATCGCCCAAAGGATCCGGAAAAAAGATCCTTATTTCCTGATTTTCATTGATCCCCAATTGGGCTTTGCTCTCCTGACCTGTAAGAGGGGGGAAAGAGGATCCCCTGACGCTGAGGCGAAACGATCACCAGGAGGATCCGAGAAAAGATCCTTATTTCCGGATTTTCACCGATCCCCGATTGGGCTTTGCTCTCCTGACCTGTAAGAGTGAAAAAGAGGATCCCCTGACGCTGAGGCGAAACGATCGCCCGGAGGATCCGAGAAAAGATCCCTTTTTCCGGATTTTCATTGATCTCTGATTGGGCTTTGCTCTCCTGACCCATAAGAGTGGGAAAAGAGGATCCCCTGACGCTGAGGCGAAACGATCGCCCGGATGATCCGAGAAAAGATCCTTATTTCCGGATTTTCATTGATCCCCGATTGGGCTTTGCTCTCCTGACCTATAAGAGTGGGAAAAGAGGATCCCCTGACGCTGAGGCGAAACGATCGCCCGGAGGATCCGAGAAAAGATCCTTATTTCTGGATTTTCACTGATCTCCGATTGGGCTTTGCTCTCCTGACCTATAAGAGTGGGAAAAGCGGATCCCTTGAGGCTGAGGCGAAACGATCGCCTGGAGGATCCGAGAAAACATCCCTATTTCCTGATTTTCATTGATCCCCAATTCGGCTTTGCTCTCCTGACCTATAAGAGTGGGAAAAGAGGATCCATTGACGCTGAGGCAAAACGATCGCCCGGAGGATCCGAGAAAAGATCCTTATTTCATGATTTTCATTGATCTCCGATTGGGCTTTGCTCTCCTGACCTATAAGAGTGGGAGAAGAGGATCCCCTGACGCTGAGGCGAAACGATCGCCCGGAGGATCCGAGAAAAGATCCTTATTTCCTGATTTTCATTGATCCCCAATTGGGCTTTGCTCTCGTGACCTATAAGAGTGGGAAAAGAGGATCCCCTGACGCTGAGGCGAAACGATCGCCCGGAGGATCCGAGAAAAGATCCTTATTTCCTGATTTTCATTGATCCCCGATTGGGCTTTGCTCTCCTGACCTGTAAGAGTGGGAAAAGAGGATCCCTTGACGCTGAGGCGAAACGATCGCCCGGAGGATCCGAGAAAAGATCCTTGTTTCCAGGTTTTCATTGATCCCCAATCGGGCTTTGCTCTCCTGACCTATAAAAGTGGGAAAAGAGGATCCCCTGACTCTGAGGCGAAACGATCTCCCGGAGGATCCGAGAAAAGATCCTTATTTCCTGATTTTCATTGATCCCCGATTGGGCTTTGCTCTCCTGACCTGTAAGAGTGGGAAAAGAGGATCTTCTGACGCTGAGGCGAAACGATCGCCCGGAGGATCCGAGAAAAGATCCTTATTTCCTGATTTTCATTGATCCCCGATTGGGCTTTGCTCTCCTGACCTATAAGAGTGGGAAAAGAGGATCCCTTGACGCTGAGGCGAAACGATCGCCCGGAGGATCCGAGAAAAGATCCTTGTTTCCGGGTTTTCATTGATCCCCAATCGGGCTTTGCTCTCCTGACCTATAAAAGTGGGAAAAGAGGATCCCCTGACTCTGAGGCGAAACGATCTCTCGGAGGATCCGAGAAAAGATCCTTATTTCCTGATTTTCATTGATCCCCGATTGGGCTTTGCTCTCCTGACCTGTAAGAGTGGGAAAAGAGGATCTTCTGACGCTGAGGCGAAACGATCGCCCGGAGGATCCGAGAAAAGATCCTTATTTCCGGATTTTCATTAATACCCGATTGGGCTTTGCTCTCCTGACCCATAGGAGTGGGAAAAGAGGATCCCTTGACGCTGAGGCGAAACGATCGCCCGGAGGATCCGAGAAAAGATCCTTATTCCGGATTTTCATTGATCCCCAATTGGGCTTTGCTCTCGTGACCTATAAGAGTGGGAAAAGAGGATCCCCTGACGCTGAGGTGAAACGATCGCCCGGATGATCCGAGAAAAGATCCTTATTTCCTGATTTTCATTGATCCCCGATTGGGCTTTGCTCTCCTGACCTATAATAGTGGGAAAAGAGGATCCCCTGACGCTGAGGCGAAACGATCACCCGGAGGATCCAAGAAAAATCCTTACTTCCTGATTTTCATTGATCCCCAATTGGGCTTTGCTCTCCTGACCCATAAGAGTGGGAAAAGAGGATCCCCTGACGCTGAGGCGAAACGATCGCCCGGAGGATACGAGAAAAGATCCTTATTTCCTGATTTTCATTGATCCCCGATTGGGCTTTGCTCTCCTGAACTGAAAGAGTGGGAAAAGAGGATCTCCTGACGCTGAGGCGAAACGATCGCCCGGAGGATCCGAGAAAAGATCCTTATTTCCTGATTTTCATTGATCTCCGATTGGGCTTTGCTCTCCTGACCTATAAGAGTGGGAGAAGAGGATCCCCTGACGCTGAGGCGAAACGATCGCCCGGAGGATCCGAGAAAAGATCCTTATTTCCTGATTTTCATTGATCCCCAATTGGGCTTTGCTCTCGTGACCTATAAGAGTGGGAAAAGAGGATCCCCTGACGCTGAGGCGAAACGATCGCCCGGAGGATCCGAGAAAAGATCCTTATTTCCTGATTTTCATTGATCCCCGATTGGGCTTTGCTCTCCTGACCTGTAAGAGTGGGAAAAGAGGATCCCTTGACGCTGAGGCGAAACGATCGCCCGGAGGATCCGAGAAAAGATCCTTGTTTCCAGGTTTTCATTGATCCCCAATCGGGCTTTGCTCTCCTGACCTATAAAAGTGGGAAAAGAGGATCCCCTGACTCTGAGGCGAAACGATCTCCCGGAGGATCCGAGAAAAGATCCTTATTTCCTGATTTTCATTGATCCCCGATTGGGCTTTGCTCTCCTGACCTGTAAGAGTGGGAAAAGAGGATCTTCTGACGCTGAGGCGAAACGATCGCCCGGAGGATCCGAGAAAAGATCCTTATTTCCGGATTTTCATTAATACCCGATTGGGCTTTGCTCTCCTGACCCATAAGAGTGGGAAAAGAGGATCCCTTGACGCTGAGGCGAAACGATCGCCCGGAGGATCCGAGAAAAGATCCTTATTCCGGATTTTCATTGATCCCCAATTGGGCTTTGCTCTCGTGACCTATAAGAGTGGGAAAAGAGGATCCCCTGACGCTGAGGTGAAACGATCGCCCGGAGGATCCGAGAAAAGATCCTTATTTCCTGATTTTCATTGATCCCCAATTGGGCTTTTCTCTCGTGACCTATAAGAGTGGGAAAAGAGGATCCCCTGACGCTGAGGCGAAACGATCGCCCGGAGGATCCAAGAAAACATCCTTATTTCCTGATTTTCATTAATACCCGATTGGGCTTTGCTCTCCTGACCTATAAGAGTGGGAAAAGAGGATCCATTGACGCTGAGGCAATACGATCGCCCGGAGGATCCGAGAAAAGATCCTTATTTCCTGATTTTCATTGATCCCCAAATGGGCTTTGCTCTCCTGACCTATAAGAGTGGGAAAAGAGGATCCCCTGACGCTGAGGCGAAACGATCGCCCGGAGGATCCGAGAAAAGATCCTTATTTCCTGATTTTCATTGATCTTCGATTGGGCTTTGCTCTCCTGACCTGTAAGAGTTGGAAAAGAGGATCCCTTGACGCTGAGGCGAAACGATCGCCCGGAGGATCCGCAAAAAAGATCCTTATATCCGGATTTTCATTGATCCCCAATTGGGCTTTGCTCTCCTGACCTATAAAAGTGGGAAAAGAAGATCCCCTGACTCTGAGGCGAAAAGATCGCCCGGAGGATCCGAGAAAAGATCCTTATTTCCTGATTTTCATTAATCCCCGATTGGGCTTTGCTCTCCTGACCTGTAAGAGTGGGAAAAGAGGATTCCCTGACGCTGAGGCGAAACGATCGCCCGGAGGATCCGAGAAAAGATCCTTATTTCCGGATTTTCATTGATCCCCAATTGGGCTTTGCTCTCCTGACCTATAAAAGTGGGAAAAGAGGATCCCCTGACTCTGAGGCGAAACGATCCTCCGGAGGATCCGAGAAAAGATCCCTATTTCCTGATTTTCATTGATCTCCGATTGGGCTTTGCTCTCCTGACCTATAAGAGTGGGAGAAGAGGAACCCCTGACGCTGAGACGAAACGATCGCCCGGAGGATCCGAGAAAAGATCCTTATTTCCGGGTTTTCATTGATCCCCAATTGGGCTTTGCTCTTCTGACCTATAAAAGTGGGAAAAGAGGATCCCCTGACTCTGAGGCGAAACGATCGCCCGGAGGATCCGAGAAAAGATCCTTATTTCCTGATTTTCATTGATCCCCGATTGGGCTTTGCTCTCCTGACCTGTAAGAGTGGGAAAAGAGGATCTTATGACGCTGAGGCGAAACGATCGCCCGGAGGATCCGAGAAAAGATCCTTATTTCCGGATTTTCATTAATACACGATTGGGCTTTGCTCTCCTGACCCATAAGAGTGGGAAAAGAGGATCCCTTGACGCTGAGGCGAAACGATCGCCCGGAGGATCCGAGAAAAGATCCTTATTTCCGGGTTTTCATTGATCCCCAATTGGGCTTTGCTCTTCTGACCTATAAAAGTGGGAAAAGAGGATCCCCTGACTCTGAGGCGAAACGATCGCCCGGAGGATCCGAGAAAAGATCCTTATTTCCTGATTTTCATTGATCCCCGATTGGGCTTTGCTCTCCTGACCTGTAAGAGTGGGAAAAGAGGATCTTATGACGCTGAGGCGAAACGATCGCCCGGAGGATCCGAGAAAAGATCCTTATTTCCGGATTTTCATTAATACACGATTGGGCTTTGCTCTCCTGACCCATAAGAGTGGGAAAAGAGGATCCCTTGACGCTGAGGCGAAACGATCGCCCGGAGGATCCGAGAAAAGATCCTTATTTCCGGATTTTCATTGATCCCCAATTGGGCTTTGCTCTCGTGACCTATAAGAGTGGGAAAAGAGGATCCCCTGACGCTGAGGTGAAACGATCGCCCGGAGGATACGAGAAAAGATCCTTATTTCCTGATTTTCATTGATCCCCAATTGGGCTTTTCTCTCGTGACCTATAAGAGTGGGAAAAGAGGATCCCCTGACGCTGAGGCGAAACGATCGCCCGGAGGATCCGAGAAAACATCCCGATTTCCTGATTTTCATTAATACCCGATTGGGCTTTGCTCTCCTGACCTATAAGAGTGGGAAAAGAGGATCCATTGACGCTGAGGCAAAACGATCGCCCGGAGGATCCGAGAAAAGATCCTTATTTCCTGATTTTCATTGATCCCCGATTGGGCTTTGCTCTCCTGACCTATCAGAGTGGGAAAAGAGGATCCCCTGACCCTGAGGCGAAAGGATCGCCTGAAGGATCCGAGAAAAGATCCTTATTTCCGGATTTTCATTGATCCCAGATTAGGCTTTGCTCTCCTGACCTGTAAGAGCGGGAAAAGAGGATCCCTTGACGCTGAGGCAAAACGATCGCCCGGAGGATCCGAAAAAGATCCGTATTTCTGGATTTTCACTGATGCCCGATTGGGCTTTGCTTTCCAGACCTGTAAGAGTGGGAAAAGAGGATCCCCTGACGCTGAGGCGAAACGATCGCCCGAAGGATCCGAGAAAAGATCCTTATTTCCGGATTTTCATTGATCCCAGATTAGGCTTTGCTCTCCTGACCTGTAAGAGTGGGAAAAGAGGATCCCCTGACGCTGAGGCGAAACGATCGCCCGGAGGATCTGAGAAAAGATCCTTATTTCCGGATTTTCATCGATCCCCGATTGGGCTTTGCTCTCCTGACCTATCAGAGTGGGAAAAAAGGATCCCCCGACGCTGAGGCGAAACGATCGCCCGGAGGATCCGAGTAAAGATCCTTATTTCCGGATTTTCATTGATCCCCAATTGAGCTTTGCTCTCCTAACCTGTAAGAGTGGGAAAAGAGGATCCCCTGACGCTGAGCGAAACGATCAACTGGAGATTCCGAGAAAAGATCCTTTTTCCGGATTTTCATTGATATCCAATTGGGCTTTGCTCTCCTGACCTATAAGAGTGGGAAAAGAGGATCCATTGACGCTGAGGCAAAACGATCGCCTGAAGGATCTGAGAAAAGATCCTTATTTCCGGATTTTCATCGATCCCCGATTGGGCTTTGCTCTCCTGACCTATCAGAGTGGGAAAAAAGGATCCCCCGACGCTGAGGCGAAACGATCGCCCGGAGGATCCGAGTAAAGATCCTTATTTCCGGATTTTCATTGATCCCCAATTGAGCTTTGCTCTCCTAACCTGTAAGAGTGGGAAAAGAGGATCCCCTGACGCTGAGCGAAACGATCAACTGGAGATTCCGAGAAAAGATCCTTTTTCCGGATTTTCATTGATATCCAATTGGGCTTTGCTCTCCTGACCTATAAGAGTGGGAAAAGAGGATCCATTGACGCTGAGGCAAAACGATCGCCTGAAGGATCTGAGAAAAGATCCTTATTTCCGGATTTTCACTGATTCCCGATTGGGCTTTGCTCTCCTCACCTCGAAGGATTCCCTCCAACGCCTTCTAACCCCTCAGTTTACACTCTTCGTGGCTCCTTCACTTATCCTTCTCGCGCCTCTGCTGCCCCAATACAGGGTCGGGCCTATCTATCGGGTTCTTCGATCTGTCTGTCTATTTATGGACACTCAAGTGGCTAATGAGGGTAATCGTGGCATTTAGGGCAGGCAGTTCCCGGAAGCAAATCGGCCTTTGACTGGTACTGTTTTAATCTGTTCCTCCTTCTCTTACTCTGAGCATTCCGAAGAATTATTTTTCCTTTGAAAGGAAAAGGAATTTGATGATAGCAAAGATATTTGATACTTGAGAAAGGACAGATTTAAAAAGGAAACGAGGGATTACCATACCATTGTTAAAACCATTATTAAAATTCTTGTGCGATAAAGGTTTAGAATGAAAATATTTTATAAAATTAACCGACCTGCGCAGATAACCTTTGATGTATTAATATGGAATAGTGTAGTAAATAATTTATCGACCTTCCAACATCTCGAAGGTCATGAATCAAAAGACGGCATTTGAGCTCCGTCGGTACATCCCGATCCTTCACTAGGAACCTTCGACTTCATGATATTTGCTGGATAGATGGTATTCGAACCAGTACAAAGAACGGGATGGCAGGGGCTTCGTGCTGGTCCTAAGCTTCTCCACTCCCTATTTATCAATCCCCGACCAGAAAGGATATTGAAAATCTTCCCCAATAACCTTCAAGAGTTCAAATCACGCAAAATTCCAAATTCCTTTTTAATTCGCCAAATTCATTCAAAATTCTTGCCACAAAAAGAATTTTATATTAAAATATCAAGAATGAAAATTGATGCTCATAGCGCAAATTCAATTTGACGCAAATTCTAAAATCATATTAAGAATTTCGGAAATTTTACAAGAATTAAATCATTTCCCTTAAGAAACGTTTGGTTACTTAAAAAAACAACGGTTTTTCTATTAACGCTTGTCTTCTAGACATTATACAATGAAGTACAGTAGCGAAAGATCTCGCGAGAAAATATATTTTAAGTTTGGATTCAAGGGATTAATCCACCAATTAACACCTTGCGATTCAAGAAGGGTGAAAATAAACATCGATGAAACCTCAAAGCGAGATCAATCAAACGCGTCACTTTTCATCTTCTTGGTTTAGGTTAGACAAAATTACACGTACCTTATCGCTTTGGAGCAGTGCGGCAAATTTATTGAGACATCTACAGAACTACAGAAACAAGGACCAGCAAAGACCCTAAGATCCGCTCAAGGGCAGTCCGCTTACAGAAGATATTAACTACCACATTCTAACGTTAGTGTATCATTTTTTTTCATGCTGTTTTTTGTTATATAATTTTTTTGTTAACTATTTCAATTCTACGGTACACCCTTATCTACATGTGTACCCTTTCTATATATATTTTTTACATGATTTTTTTAAATATTTCTATTCTACTGTACACACTTATCTACATGTGTATCATTTGACCTTTCTTTACATGCCTCTTCAAATTATTTCAACTCTACGGTACACACTTATCTACATGTGCACCCTTGACATGCAGGTTCAGCTATCCCTCAAATACACTAACACGCTTTTTCGAACCAGGGGGGCGGGGGTGATAGGACAGTACTCTCTTCTCCCGCAGGCGTCGCCTGCTAGTGATGAAAATAATATAGGTATAGGACAGACAGAAAAAGAAAAGGGGAATTCACATTCACTCCATGCATGGAGGCGTCGCTGGCATCTTTCTATTCATCATTCATTTTAATCCTCAACTCCTTCTAATATATGACGTTTTAATCTGTGCTCCTACTACGTTATATTTACGCTATTGAAGTACTCATCAAGTCGGTTTTTGAACATATTAACTGACGTGCTTTCTACTCCACGTTTGCGTGATTTTAAGCGTGAAGTAATTGTGCGGTATAGTAGAGTTAAATCACTTGTTCACTAATTTTAAACCAATTTGGCGTCCACGGATTGTCTACTTTCAAGTGATAGTAGGTTTAATGAGCGGAGTCTATCTTCGTACGGTTTGTTTCGGATTCCAGGAACTAGTTTTGTAGCCCGACGTTGCACTCTTTCTAACTGCGCTATATCCTTGTTTAGGGAGGGGCACCAAAATTGGACCGCGTATTCGAGGTGTGGGCGCACGAGCGATTTGTATAGTGGCATGATTATATCTTTTGATTTGAAAGTAAAATTCCGAGCAATAAATCCTAGCATTCGGTTTGCTTTTTTGCAAGCTTCTGCGCATTGTTTCGATACTTTAAGGTCGTCCGAGATTAAAATCCCCAGGTCTTTTTCTAAGTTAACGGATTCGAGAATTTGGTCTTTCATATGATATTCTACTTTTAAGTTATGACATCCTAAATGCATGACCTTGCAATTACTTATGTTGAAGCCCATTTGCCATTTATCCGCCCATTCCATAATTTTATCATGGTCTCTTTGCATTTGCTCTACATCGGGTCTAGAAGAGTTCGGCTTTCTAGCTTTGTGTCATCTGCAAATTTAGAGATCCTACTAAACACTCCATTATCCAAGTCATTAATGTAAACAATAAATAATAATGGGCCTAGGACTGACCTCTGTGGTATCCCGCTGGAGACTGAGGCCAACTCTGAACACGCCTCATTTACAACAACCCGCTGTGAACGATTTGATAGCCAGTTTCTAATCCATTTAAGTATGTTGCCCCTCCCCCCAATTGCTCTAATTTTCATCAATAGCCTTTCGTGCGGAACTGTGTCAAAGGCCTTTTTAAAGTCAAGGTAAATTATATCCGCCGCTTTAGTTTCATCGTGATGCAAATCATGTTATGAAAGAATTCGAGTAAATTGGTTAGGCACGAGCACCCCCGTTTAAATCCATGCTGGGAGTCTTCAATTAAATTATTTGCCCCACAATATATATATATATATATATATATATATATATATATATATATATATATATATATATATATATATATATATATTATAAGTAAAACGTGAACGCATCCCTCTTTGTCGAGCAGTTGTGGTTGGTGTGCAGACTAGCAAGCCTCTACCACGTTCTGCAAATGTTGCACATATCACGAAACAGAGATCTTACAGGAGATGACCCCCAAAAAAACACGAGAGAAAAAAAATAACGCCCAGGCAAGGACTCGAACCTCAGGCCTCTGGTTATTTATACCAGTGTTCTACCACTGAGCTAACTGGACCAAGGGAAAAGTATATATTTATTTTGTTACTAAAATAACAGAACACTGCCAGCCCTGTCGGTATGATGTCATAATCATCCGCAGACAGAGTGCCTACCCTTCATTGCCTCCGAGTTTGGCACACTCTGGGGAATGGAGCGATGCCCGGCGCCTCACAGCGACGACTGCGTGTCACACTTTGGTTTAATGTCCCGGTCTGGGTGATCTGCTTTCCCGTTACCTGTCCCGGTATCGGGACGAGTGGAGTGGTCCCTTGTACTCGGGACGGATTCGTGCACACAGACCTGTGGGTTATCTGACTTTGAGGGACTCCATTTTATTTGACTCTTCCTTTGGTGAGCGTCGCCTGCTTCCGCTCCGGAGGAAGGCAGGACCTACCTCGACGCCGGAAACTGCTTCCTTCTTCTTCTCGTATGTGTTCTGTTTCTTTGTTTGGTTTGGGGAGTTTTAAAGTAGTCAAATACTTTGGGTTGAAATTATAAATACGGCGACTTATGCCCTTGAAAGTAGTCGCTCGATGGCCGAGTTTACAAAGGAAAAAAACGCGAAGAGAGACTGATGGGAATTGACAGCGGAGACGGAGATGTTTCTTACCTTGTTGCTTGTGTGACGACGGGGAGTCCGGGGTGGTGTGGCTCTGGCTGGAGGGGGTCACGGGGTCAGGGGTGAGTTCGGGGCCGAGCCCCAACCCGTGATTTAGAGGGGGATCCTGTGGAAGCAAGAGACCGCCTTTAACACCTTCCATTAAAGCACCCACAGCTTTAATCGGGGGGAGGAGGGGATGTATGCCCCTTTCCTTGTCACTCTCATGGTGATTTATCTTTCCCATCATCACTTCCTTTCTCTTATTCCTTCTATTCATTTTATTCATTCGTTTTTTAGTCGCGACTTTATAAGTTACCTATCTCGGTACGTAGGTCGTCGATCGGTTGGTAAACATTTGACTTTTCAATGAGTTTTATGTATTCTCTTCCGAATTATTAAGGTCGTCCCAAGGTTAGTCCGGGAATTATTAAAAGAAAAATAACTATGGGTCGGATTTCCCCACTTGTTGAAGGCTTTGAAGGTCAGAAGTCAGAATAATTGAGAACAAGCGACTTAGGTCTGTTGACCTCGTTTTAATTCTCCCCTCCAACCCCCAACCCCCTCGAAGTGTGCGCGCGGAAATTCCCCCGGTTCGAAAAATTCTAAAAACACTTTTATTAAATAGCGAAACTGATGGAGAAGGAAAATATCTATCTATCTATCTATCTATCTATCTATATATATATATATATATATATATATATATATATATATATATATATATATATATATATATATATATATATATATATATGTATGTGTGTGTGTGTGTGTGTGGAAAACTCACAAAGTATCGCGTGAGTAAGCAATAAGTGCAACAAAGCCAAGAAGGAATATTAATACGAGGATTCCAAGTACTTTCGAACTTTATTTCGAGTTTTTGATAAAGAACTCGAAATAAAGTTCGAAAGTACTTGGAATCCTCATATTAATTTCCCCTCTGGGCTTTGTTGCATATATATATATATATATATATATATATATATATATATATATATATATATATATATATATATATATAAAGAAAGAGCAAATCAAGAGTTCTGCGGGTGACAACCACCACCACCACCACCCCACCACCACCCCCACCCCCACCACCACAGGGCTTTCGCCCTATTTATTTTCCGCCTTTGAAAACCATTTTGAAGACAGAAAGGAAGAGGCAGAAACCTTTCGCAGACCATAAACCAATAGAGTACAAGAGATTCGAGGGTGGTTTGTCGGGCACAATTTGTGCTCTCTCTCTCTCCCCCATTTTCCCTCTACTCCGCATCTCCACTCTCTCTCTTGCCCTATATATCCCCCTCATTCCCGTCTCTCTCCCTTCCCCTCTCTTATTCCCATCCCCCTCTCTCGTCACGCTCTGTCTCCCTCTTCCCTCTCACCCCCTAACTCTCCCCCTCTCTATTCTCTTCCCCTTCTCTCAGCCATTCTCCCCCTCTCTCTCTCTCCATCTCTCTTGCCTTCTCTCTCCAGCCTCCCCCCACCTATCTCTCTCCCCTCTCCCCCTCTACTTCCTCATCTCCCCTCTCCCTCTCTACTTCCTCATCTCTTCTTTGCCCCTCTCTCCCTTCCACCTCTCTTCATCCCCCAATCTCCCTCCCATCTCTTTCGCGACAAGACTCTCCCCCCCACTTTCTCGCCCTTCTCTCCCTCCCCCCCCTCAATCCACACTCTCTTCCTCTACCCACTCTCTCTCTCCAATCTCTCCTTCTAGCTCTTTCCCTGCACTCTTTCGCCATGGAGGTGAGGCGGATAGAGATCATCAAAATGGTTTTCAAAGATAAAAGAGGCCAAAGGCCAACAGCCCGAAGGGCTGGTAGCGAGAGGGAATTGCGAAGAGACATGGCTTACATACATACACACACACACACACACACACACACATATATATATATATATATATATATATATATATATATATATATATATATATATATATATATATATATGGAATTAAACCACATTCTCCGAAGACAATTTAATTCAGAACAGTTTCGGTGTATCTCACACCCTTTTTCAACTGACACTGGATAGAAAATATAAGAAAAGTGCATACAAACATCATAACACAGGGTCAGGTCGTGAAAGATCCCCTCTTTTTCCCCAATCCCCTACTTGTGGCTAATCTGGGATGGCGGGTTAGGCCTAAACGTATTGAAGGGCTGGCATTTTACTATTTTGTTTATTTGCGATCTTATTACAGGATTAAAAGAAAATTGACCCTCAGATAGATTTAAATTAGAAAGTGACGATATCATGCTCGATTCTACGATTCTTCTCTTAACATAGTTAGCCGATTTAAATACCATTTTACTTCCATTGAAATCGATCGTATGATTCTTGTCTCTAACATGGCAAAATATTCCACTGCTTTCGCTGCCCACTCTAATATCTCTTTTGTGTTCGTACAATCTCTTGTCTAGATTTCTCCCCGTTTTCCCTATATGAAATTTATGGCAATCGTTGCATGGTATTGCATATACTCCTATGTTATAATGTTCTTTGTGTTTCCTGGCCATCATCAATTGGTTTAAGGAATTATTATATTTAAAGGCTAGATTAATACCCGCTTTTCAAAATATGTCCTTCAAACTATTTAATTTATTATTAAATGGCAATGTTATACATTTGTTGAAGTCGTTAGTGCGGGAAGGCCCTATTACCATAGAATGTTTTCCTAGCTGTAAAATGGGCAGACGATATGAACCAATCGGGGTAATACAAATTAGAAAAAATGGTCCTGATAATGACAATTTCTTCATCTAAATAGGAAGGATGACATATTTTGTATTCTCTAAGGAAAATGTTAGAAATTACCGATTTTTTAACAGTATTATCGTGAAACGAAAAATAATGTATATAGGCATTCGAGTGGGTTGGTTTCCTATAAACGTCAAGTTTTAATTCATGGTGATCTTTATTAATGAGGACATCTAAAAAGGGCAGCGGAATATTCTGCCATGTTAGAGACTTGAATCATTCAATCGATTTCAATGGAAGTAAAATGGTATTTAAATCGGACAACTATGTTAAGAGAAGAATCGTAGAATGGAGCTTGATATCGTCAGTTCCTAATTTAAATCTATCTGAGGGTCAATTTTCTTTTAATCCTGTAATAAGATCGCAAATAAACAAAATAGTAAAATGTCAGCCCTTCAATATGTTTAGGCCTAACTGCCCCCCCAGATTAGCCACAATTAGGGAATTGAGGGAAAAAAGAGGGGATCTTTCACGACCTGACCCTGTGTTATGATGTTTGTATGCACTTTTCTTATATTTTCTATCCAGTGTCAGTTGAAAAAGGGTGTGAGATACACCGAAACTGTTCTGAATTAAATTGTCTTCGGAGAATGTGGTTAAATTTATATATATATATATATATATATATATATATATATATATATATATATATATATATATATATATATATATATATATAAATTTCTGCGGTTAATGTATTTGCATTATTAGAAAACTGACCCTACTTCAGGTCCAGCGTGACACCCTTCTCTTTGACTGCCGGCTCCCAGTTCGAAGACGAGGGTGTCACCCTGGACCTGAAGTAGAGTCAGTTGTTTCATTATATATATATATATATATATATATATATATATATATATATATATATATATATATACATATTAACCCACAGGAAAATAAAAAGATGAATCAAAGCACTTTCGAACTATATTTGCAAGTTCATTTTCAAATATAGTTCGAAAGTGCTTGGATTCATCTTTTCATTTTCTTTTGGCTTAATTTTCATATTATTGCTTTCTTCACGTCCTACTTTGTGAGTTTTTCATTAATATATATATATATATATATATATATATATATATATATATATATATATATATATATATATATATATATATATATTTATATAATATTATCGAAACCATTCTTAATTTTGAAGACTGCTAATTCATTGGCCGCGAAGGCAGCTATTTTCAATCGAGAACAGTTTCAATTCTTTAAGTGTCTTCATAGGGTCTGTTTTGTAGCTCTGGAATGAGCTTTGTTGCCCTTCGTTGTACTCTATACAATGCATTGATGTCCTTTTGTAAATAAGGGACCAGAACTCACCTGAATATTTAATTTCTGGACGCACCAGTGATTTGAATAATGGGACGACTATTTTTCTACTCCCATATTTGAAATTTCTCGCACTAAAACAGTGTTTTATTTACTTTTTTAGCTATTTTGGCATAGTGCTTAAAAAAATGGAAGTTGCTTGAACTTAATAAGCCTAAATCACATTCTTCTGAAACATATTATAATCGATCACCGCCTAACATATAATAATCAAAGTTCCCAATTCGAGAACCGATTTTCATAACTGAAGTTATTGAAATTACAATTTGATGGTCACATAACCGATCAACCAAATACTCATATTTCATTTAGGTCTGGCTGTATTTCCCTCAATTTGAGTCGTATTTGCTATACGAACTAGTTTAGAATTGTCCGCGAACTTGAAAATCTTCATTAATAGTCTTGAATATAATGTCATTTACGAAGATAACCAATAATACAGGAGATAAGACCGACTCCTGAGTCATGACAGTAGTAAATGTTGCCCAATCAGACGATTCTCCACGTATCACTGCTCCGTGCTTATGGTTCATAGGCCAGATTTTGATCCAGCGCAATAGACGACCTCTTAGCCCGTGCGCTCTCTGCTTTTTCCATAGGTGCTATGGGGAACCGAATCAAACGCGTTTTTAAAATCAAGGTAAATAATGTCTACCGCTTTATGACAATCATATTTTCATATTTTTTCTCATAAAATTTAAAAAAATTCTACAAAATTCGTTAAACACGAGGGACCTCCTTTGAATCCGTGTTGACTATGTTTAATTATGTTTATTCGAGTGATCCACGATTCTGTCTCAAACAAATGACTCCCAAGGTTTTTCCACAACTGATGTTAAGCTAATAGGTCTATAGTTTGTGATATTCCTCTTTCTCCCTTTTGTAAAAAAGTTTGTAACATTTGCTAACTGAAAGTCTGAGGAGCAAAACTATCTTTTAGAGATTTGTTAACAATTCTTGTGAGTGGCGCTATGAACTCATTCGTTTAACTCATTATGCCTTAGATGAATTTAATCTGGACCCGGAGATTTTTAAATTATAATTTTGTATATATAATTTGAGAGTTCGATTTATGTTCATTCAAGAATGGCAAGTTTGTTTTCTTCATTCAAGTCAATTACATCGAGAAGCAGAAATTTGTCATATCTTGCAGCGTAAACGACTCAGAAAATTTCCAGTTTATGATTTGAATAATACTTCCTGTGTCGTTAACTATCGTTCCTTAGCTATGTTTACTTTATTCTATTGAATCTCAAATAGATTTCCTATTATTTACATGAGCATAAAAATGTTTAGGGTTTTCTATACACGTTTTAGAAAGATCAATTTCGTCCTTTCAGGGTTTTTTTAAATTTTAATCGACGCCGATGATGAGTGTAATTTTGGTGTTTTGTAATGTTGCTGATTCATTTAGCAGGTGGCAATAGCAGTTTCTTTCTCTTATAGCAAACATCCCAATAATATTGATCCATGGAGATCTTTTACTTTGAGTAGGCGTGCTTCCCTTGTTTACAACGCATTATTTATCGTACATAATTAATATATATTTTCAAAAGGTTTTCGTACATCGCAGCAATGCTGTTATTAATGAGGACTTCCCATCCGATAGTTCTGCCTCATTTTAATATGAAACGCATCGAAATTTGCCTTCTTAGAATTCTGGATATTACCTCTTTGTCTGTTTATTAGAAAAGCTGCTCTTAGGTTAAAAGGAATAGCATTGTGATCTCTCGCGCCGCTGTTTTCCGCCAGAGAAATCTTCAACAAAATTGTCTTCATTTGCTAAAATTAAATCAAGAATGCTTTATCTCATGCAATGGATCATTTCCCATTTTGGTAGAGATAATTATCGTTTAAAAATTCGATAAATAGCTTTCACTCGTTATCAGCTCTTCTATCATTAAAGTTTACATATAAAAGGTTAGTCACCACATATGACTGTCAATCGGTGAAGAGAAACATGCCATAAAAACTCAAATAATTCCTCGTCATTTTGTTCCTGTTGTGGTATAGGAAGGACCGAGTGATGGAAGGAGTTCGTACGTATGGGTTGTTTACGTACTGCATAAAATCTCCGTGATTAACGTTTTATCTCTCTAAGAGTGCTCTATATCTGATTATTATATTATTTGTTGCTATCTGATTATAACTTCTCTTCGGATTACTCTGGTGAATAATTCGCACTGGCTAGCGATAAGCCAAGACTTGAATCCTTTGACTCAGGGGAGTGCTGGAAGGATTGCACTCAGGGTCTTCCTCAAGGGCGAGGACTATCTCCGTGCTTTAGGATGTACTAGGATAGGAGGGGTTTCTCTGATGAGAGTAAGTTGAACTTGGTTCTTAAACCAAATTAACTTAAAGTTCGTTGTGACCATCAGGGAACGGGCTCGAGGAGGATCTTCTTCTTCTTAGTTCTCGTATTCCTCAAGGGCGAGGACTATCTCGGTGTTTTGGGCTACACCAAGATAAGGGGGGGTGTTCTCTGACGAGAGTAAATTAAACTTGATTCTTAACTTAAGTTAACTTAAAGTTCGGTGTGACCACCGAGAACTAGCTCGAGGATGAACTTCTTCTTAGTTCTAATTTTCCTCAAGGGAGAGGCCTATCTCGGTGCTTTGGGATAAACCAGGATAGAGGGAAGAAAGGGGGCTCTGACGAGAGTAATTTTAACTTAAACAAGTTAACTTAAAGTTCGGTGTGATCACCAGGAACTAGCTCGAGGATGAGGTGCTTATTAGTTCCTTCTCTTGGTAGCCCGGCCTCTTTCAGGGGACTTCGTAGCCCGCTGACTCACGTATTCTACCCCGTTTTTCCCAAGTTTTTGGTATATATACGTCGTCACCCCACTGGGGTAGGGGTAGGAGGGGCGAGGGGATTTGTGGACAGGCCGCATGAAGGTTCCTCCTCCAACGGTTTTTCTCATGGCGTCGAACAGATGGCCTGGTGGGACGTTCTGAATTTCGGGCGACGCTCTTATAATTTCGCCTCTAAGGGGAAATACCCGCTCTTAGGGGAAATCTTGCAGTTTTAAACCGATGTTTTGGCCTCCAGTCTGACCTGAGCTGAATAGCGCCTTCTGTGGTCGCGGAAGGTCGTTCAGCTTCTCAGCGGGAGGAGGGGCGAGATCGACGTGGTTAAGAGATTGAACTAGGGCGTCTACACTGCCCGGATATTGTGGTTAGCGATCAGAGGCTCAACTGAGAGGGGAGGGAGAGTATCGATTCCCTTACAGTTCATTTTGCGCCGGAGTGAAGGCAGACTACAGCAAAGTTAAAATTATTTTTTCTACAGCCTATAGATACTATTAAAATAGTCATATTACCTTTGTAACAGCATGAAAAATTATTGAGTTTGAATTGCCTCCAACATAGAAGAGGACACCACCTCCAGCGTGATGCCACGACTGCCGCGAGGCAAAAAAGATGGGAGACGGCTGGCAGCAACCTAAAGTTACGTGTTATCGCGCCGCGATTCTTCCCGTGGACTAAATGCTTTGGCGGCTTCAGATCGTTTTTCTTCGTCATCGAATTGGGCACAATCGCAGGAAGCACCGTCATCTGATGGAGCACTCCTCCCCAGTACTTTAGTATGTGGTTCTCCACACGGTCTGGTACATTCTTGTAGAATATCCCAGTCTGGGAGATCTTCTAGCACGTTACCTTTCCCGGTACCAGTTTTGCCCCAATAACCCATTCCCTGCACTAAATGAGCTGACTACTTTCTCAAATCTATACGGCTGTATTGCCTTAGTGCCTTTTTGGCTGCCAGGCCAACTAACCGTCTGTGGGTCTGCCACAACATATCTTCCGTCCTTCGAGGATTAGGAGCTACTAGTAGGGATATGGGCCCAATCACCCTGACATTTTGTCTGCCCATTTGACAGCTGCGACCTTTGAGGAACTACCGGCCACCGGGTAACTTCTAGTCAGTGAGATTTGCTACACATGTGCGAGCATTACTCTTTAATGCACCCAGGGTGAAGACCTGAAAAGTCCAAAACGCCGAAGTGGGTTCGGCGAAAGCAGCTAAACGCAAGATTTAGTCCACCAACCTCTTTCCCTCTTAACATTGAACAGGAGTGTTCAAAATTTCGGGCGACGTCCCTCTTATTCAAGCCTCGTGCGACCTCGGTGTTAGGGTGGGCGAAAAAAACAAGAGAGCACAGCTCTACCCAGTGCTTCCATATCCAAGTATTTAGTGCCGAGGGCCTACTTCATTCAGGGTAGGATGAAGGAATCCTCCGCCATGGTTCATCAAAATAAACCTTTGCATGAACATGAATTTCACTCAAACAAATCCACATCTTAAAACTCAAGACAAAGCGGCCCTTATTATAGGTCTTTTTCATCCTCAATCATTTTTTCCTTCTTTCCTTATTCATTATTCCCTTTCTTCCACCCTCAATTCCCCTCCCTCCTGCGTTGATGGTGCAATTAGGAATTAGAACACACCAATTTCCTTTAATTTTTCAATAACTGCTAAAAATTTCCCTCTCACCCCTGTAGAGAATATTCCATGAGCATGAATATCCATTCCTCCTGATTCCTTTGATTCGGGAGGTTCTGAAAACAAGTCGGGGAATTGATGAACCTCGGGGGCTCCGACCCTCCCCCAAAAAGATATTGGCAAAAATGCGAAGATTTGACAACCGAGTCGTCGAATGACCCCCGCCCCCCCTGTAGAGGGGAAAAAAAGAAAATAATGTCACTCAAAGATCGTGACGAAGAGGCGGGGTGGGGGGTGGGGGGGTGGGGTTAAGATTTCTCGCTCCTTTTGTATTCCAAATCGGCCCAACCTTTGCGGTTTTGAATTGGTTAAAATCTGATTTACTTTCGGTTGTTTACGCCATTGTACAGGGTGGCCCGAAAGTCTTGTCGCGCCCTGTAAATATTGTTTTAATTTTATATTTCACGTGTTTGATATTATTATTTTGTTCCTGTTTTTTTTTCTTATTACTTTTCCATAGGAGTAACGAGGCTTTCGAACCACCCTGTATATATTCTTGCAACATTGCCTTTTCCTCTTTCACTTAGACCGACCATGGGCGAGGCGGGTTAAGTGAAGGAAAGGCAATTATTTAACCTATACATGTTAGCGCCACCCATACATGTACATATAGGGACACCCTGATAAAACGCTTGTGTTTTCATGGGAGTACAAGGAATTAAAAATGGGCACAAAATCGGAGCACTGATTTTAATCAGAGTACAAGGAATTAAAAAAAAGGCACACAATCGGAGCACTGATTATCATTGAAGTACAAGGAATTAAAAATGGCATAAAATCAGAGTATTGATTTTCATCGGGGTACAAGAGATTGAAAAAAAAGGCACAAAATCAGAGTACTGCTTTTCATCGGGGCACAATGGATTAAAAAAAGGCACACAATCGGAGCACTGATTTTCACCGGAGTACAAGAGATTAAATAAGGGCACAAAAGAAGAACAAGAAAAAAAGGTTCTTATTACGGGCAGGGATCCAGGGACTAACAGGCTCCAGCCGTTTTGGGAGGTGGCCAGGCCAATTCTAGTGCGTGGGGCCCCGAGGGGCTCTCCCGGGGGGGGGGAGACAGAACAAGAAGAATATTGTGAGTGGAGCCTGGGTGACGTCATAATTAATTTTTCTAAGAGTTTATAATTCACTTTCTGTCGGTTTTTATTCTCAAACTAAACACAATAAGTTTTTAACTTTCTATCGGTTTTTAATTATCGAAATAGAAGTTTTTAACTTTCAGTTTTTAGCTCTCAAACTAAGCACGGCAAGTTTTTAACTTCTCTCAGTTTCTAACTCTCAAGCTAAACCCTCAAACTTTTTAACTATCTTAGTTTTTATCTATTAACCTAAACAAAAAACTTTAACTTTCTCTAGGTTTTAACTATAATACTTAAAACAGGATTTTTTTAAGTTTCAGTTTTTTTACCCTCAAGCTAAACAAAAACTTTTAAAACCTCAGTTTTTAATTTTAAAATTAAACCGTTTTTAATTCAAACTAAACACAAGAAGTTTGTATTTTTCTCTGTTTTTAACTCTCAAATTAAACACGAGGTTTTTTACTTTCTCTGGGCTTTTAACTATCAAATTAAACACCATAAGTTATCAACTTATACTCGGTTTTTAACTCTCAGGCTAAACACAAGGATTTTTTTAATTCTCTCTATTTTTAACTAAAAAATTAAACACAATTCAAAAAGTTTTGAATTTAATCTCGTTTTGTAACTATTAAATTAAACACCGGACGTTTTAAACTTTCTCTCAGTTTTAATTCTCTAACTAAACACAAGATGTTTTTAACTTTCAGTTGGTTTTTAAGTATCAATCTAGACAGAAGAATTTTTTAACTTTCTCTCAGTCTATAACTCTTAAACTAAACACAAGAAGTTTTAAAGTCTCTAAATTTACACAAGAATTTTTTAACTTTGTTTTAAACTAAAAAACTAAACAATAATTTGTAAACTTTTTCTAAGTTTTTGACTCTAACTGAATCCAAAAATTTTGAACTTTCTCTCAATCAAACTAAACACAATTTGTTTTAACTTTCTCTCAGTTTTTATCTAACAAGCTAAGGGCAATATTTTTTAATTTACTTCCTGATTTTACCCTGATCTTAGCTTTCTCTCAGTGCTTAATTGTCAAACTAAACATAAGTTTTTATTTTTCTCTAAGTTTTTAACTCTTAAACTAAACACAATATGTTTTTAACTTCCCTTCATTCGAATCTCTATATTTTGTATGGTGCTCTTGGCAACAGAGTAATACAATTCTCAAATATGACTCAACAATCCACTACCAATATTCTAATGGTTTTCCATTCTATCTTTAGATATAAATAAACCTATGATTAATTTCTCAATGACTTTTTCAAATAAATACATTTTTTTTAAGTTTAGTTTTAAACCTTTTTCAGGGCTTGCCTGAATAAATTTATTTTTTTGCATTTCCACTTTAATTAATACAAACTGCAGGCAATTTTTCGTTCTAATTTCATTTTCTAGGAAGATGAGATTAAATTAAAATAATTATCATAAAAACAACAATTTTTGCTTGGTAGAACATAAAACAGTTTGGGACTTGTTCCTAAAAATTAAAATTCCCTTATTCAGACAATGGTTTCAATTCGACTCTCAGAGCACAAATGTGCAATTTTACAAGCTTATTTTGGCGAATTCACTTTGAATTTGTATCAATTACACTGAATCAAACCAACTTTGTCTCAATGTTTTAGCTGATTTAGGACAGTTTTGATGAGCTAAATCAAGTCAACTTGTTTTTTACTGGTTATTTTTTACATGTACAGGTATTTTCTATTTATGTTTATGATGAAAAATATTTCTTATTTCTTTATATAAACGAATTTTGAGAGTTTACATGCGGCAATCTTTGACTAACTGTTATTTTTCTTTAGTTGTTGAATGAAATGGAATCAGCCATCTTTGACGGTCTTCAACTCCGTCACTTCACCAGACATCCAGAGTATGAAAACTGAATGAAAGAAGTGAAACTAGATGCGTGGAAGGCGTTTGTTCTGCTCGTGAATAACTAACTTTGGTGGCAACAAGAAGGCCAGCAACAGTGTTGTATTTATGGAGGGGGGGCATTGGCCTCATGGCCTCCCACTCCTCAGGGCATGGAACTTTTCTACAACTTTTTTTGCAAACTATTTCAGTATGATTTTGATTCTATACTAAATAATATACTAAAAAAGTTTGAAAATATAGGATTCTATTTTATAATATTCTATAGTCATCTCACTAGATTTTAATGCTTCGAAAGCATTTTTGCAATCTGTGCCTTGTTGTAGCTCAATTGTTAACGAACGTTCATAGGGTTTCGTGCTTGTATAGTATTTCCTTATTTAATTTAATGTAATTTAAATGTAATGATGTGTCATTCTGCAACCTAAGTAGTAAGGATTGTCATTCTGATGTGTGAAAATCTTGCTTGGAAGTTTGTCAAATTTAGGATGGATGTTGGCTTCATTTCATAGTCGGGATACATTCTAAGATATGCCCAGATGCGAGGAAAAGGACATCAAATTTTAAAGTTTTCCTGGGGCAGGCTCACCCGGACTTCCAGGTTCGCATGCCCCCCCCCCTATCCCCCAATGGAATCCTAGCTACGCCACTGGCCATAAACTATATAGAACTTGTTACCAATATGGTGACTGCTTTCAAAACCTCAGATACAACCTGAACATCAAAATGCATTATGGATTCTCACATATGGATCGGTTTCCTGAGAATCTGAGATCAAGGAGCGAGGACCATGGGGGATAGATTCATTCAGGGCATGGAAGAGTTGGATACCAGGTATCAGGGAAACTGGGATGCAGCCATAACAGCTGATTACTGTTGGACTCTGAAGAGAGAAATCCCTACCGCTGAGCATTCTAGGAGTTCGAAGAAACAGAAGTTCATGACCTGAATTCTGAACAATAATGACCTAGTATCCAATTTACATGTACTTACTTTTATTAATATCTACTATTCAATGTAAACTAATCAATTTTTGTAACATTTAATTTTAAAACATGTATTGAAAAACGATGGTTTTTTATCTTAAAAACTTATTTCGGATGAGAAATATTAACAAAAAATCAACCGAAAATACCACAAAAATGTAATAGTTATAAGATAGGATTTTTCAAAAGTCGACTTGGCATAAAACCCAGAGCTGATTGAAGGAAACGGATGTCAAGTTCGGATTTAGCGGTGGAAAATTGTCCTAAATCATTTTAAAAAATAAGCGACTTACAAAGATTTTTTTTTGGTAATATTGAAGTTTTTAACCTTTTGTAATGAGCCAAAAGAGTAAAGGTTCTTAGAATTTCTACAAAGGAACTCTCTACACAACCCTTGAAAAAAATAATATCCTATTTCCATGTAACTCCTCTCGAACCCAATATTTCAGTGCAGGAGTTTTCTCAGCTTAAGATTAAGTCTTGTTACGGTCCTCCGGTCCTTAGAAATGGTTCTTAATATCTGTATACTCGTATCTCTTCTGCCCATTTTTATTTAGGTTAAATTGGCTGTAAGCTTCATCCCCTAGGTATGTGATATCGTTTGGTCTAATTGATATTTTCCTCCAAATACTTTTACAATTATTCTTCCTTTTCATTATTGTTTTATATATTGTTTTATATATATGTTTACCTGATTTTGAAGAGGCTTAGGTGGTTGAATCATTGGGTAAATAAAAATTTATTATTAAAGTGAATATAAATTTTACTTTCTCTCACTTTCTTTGAATATTCGGAGGGATTAATGATGTGGAGTCTTGCACCAACAGTTAGAGTGGGAAGGGAAGGGAAAAACCACTCATTAAACTCGTAAGTTTCATGAGTGGTCTCTCCTTTCCTTCTGTCAAATCAATAAGGAACTTGTATAGAGAAGGAACAAGTATGAACGGATGTCAGGCTAAATTCTCGTTCATATTTATCGATATTTTTCAGGAGCAAATCTAAATTTAAATTCAACAGTGTATTTTAATTCATTTGGTGTCTTGTGGTAAAAATCTGGTATCATAAATGGAAACAATACTTACTGAAATGTTCCCGTATCCGAGATGATGACAGGAACCCCGGCGCGTGAGGATGTGTCCCTCGACGTCTTTGAGAAGAGTCTCGGAGCTTCGGCTCAGTCTGGACGTCAAGGAGGGTAGAATTGAGTTGTTGGAATCCCGGAGCCTCAGACTGGCCAAGGGACTCCAATGCAGGAAGGGAGAGAACAAGGAGTCTTCTTGAGGAACTCGGTGGTTTTCCCGGCACTCACTCGCGTTCATTAATTGATAAATCTGCGACCAGAGGGAAAAAAACAGTCTTGGAATCATAAGAAATGAACGGACATGTTGTTAAGCCAATTATATTATCAAATCTAAACGCTTAAAAGGAAAAAAAAAAGCAAATAGGATTCCGGGTACTTTTGGCTTTATCAATAAAGACCCTTTCAATAAAGAGTTGTGGTTTTCAGAGCCCAAATAATATTGTGGAATATTTAACTGTATTTATTACTGTAAATACATTTATAAAATTTTGGATTTTCAACAGGTTAGTGTTCTTGGTCCTAAACTATTTATATTATATACACATGATTTGTGGTTTGGCCTAGAAAAAACATCTTTTTGGTTCTCTTGTTAGATACTAAGTGTTTCTCATTTACATATATAATTTATTCTTTACTTAAATATTTGCTTCTTTCCTTATTGGGTTGCTGTCTCTAGTAGAGCCCTTGGACTTGAATGAGCATTTAGCTAATCCTCTGTTACACTCATTCAGTCCAATTTCAACCCCGAATCTTGTGTTTAGGAAGAGAAGAATTAAAAAATTACATTTTCCTCCAAAAGGAGTCGTATATTTTAGGACTTTCTACACAACTTTACTTTCCTTAAATTCGCTATGTTTGTTTTACGAAACTGATTAAACAACGGTATAATTTTGATGTTTAATCTTCAAATACCAGACAAAAATCATCTTCACCTAACTCCATTTTTTTATGAACCAATTTTTGAGTTTTCTGCCCCACATTCTTTTGCTATTTCAGAATTACGGGCAAGAAGCTAAAAGGGGAATGCATCCGTTTTCTAAATCTTTCAATCATTCGAAGAATAATTTTGTAATGATGGTGCTCCATCGTATGGTTGGAAAGGAATTCTCTGAATCTTTGGCTTGTAATAATATAATGATGATACAACTGCCTATTATTGAAAAATAGTTGTCGAATCATCTGGATATTTCTAATTTGAAATAATCACCGATATGTTTTCGGGAGTCTGATGAAGAGACCTAACAATCATTTCATCCTTAATTATTATAAAAGTCTATAGTTAGGTACTATCTTAGGATAGTGATTCAGATTTGACCAAAAACTGTAGATCTACATTATGATTGGTATTTCACGGTGCGACTACCTAAAAAACATGAAATATCTTTATTTTTCATTTTTCTGTTGAGATTTTCTTTTGTTTTAAGCCAATTATATTTAAGTTACAGAATTTGTGTTGTCATTAAACAACAACTAATGGAAAGCAAGCTAAGGAGGGGTGTACGCTAATGCATTGGGTATAAATGCCAGAAAATGGATTAAAATATATCTTAGCACTTTGTCCTTACGGCGAGTTCAATGTAGATTGCACCAAAACATTGATAATATCCATTATAGCTATATTATTTTAAGAGAATTTAGAAGCAATCTTCCATGATCATAACTCCAAAATAAAAAATTGTAATCGAAATTGGAAGCACATTTTAAGTTACTTGGAAGAGTCGTTTTTTTCTCTGACTATAAATGGAAGTTGTTTCAAGCCAAATTACGAAGATTATTAGAATATAATTAATGGCTGGAAGAGTCGTCTCTTCTCTGATTATAGATCAAAGGTGTTCCAAGCCAAATTACGAAGATTATTAGAATATAATTAATGGCTGGAAGAGTCGTCTCTTCTCTGATTATAGATGGAAGGTGTTTCAAGCCAAATTACGAAGATTATTAGAATATAATTAATGGCTGGAAGAGTCGTCTCTTCTCTGATTATAGATGAAAGGTGTTTTAAGCCAAATTACGAAGATTATTAGAATATAATTAATGGCTGGAAGAGTCGTCTCTCCTCTGATTATAGATGGAAGTTGTTTCAAGCCAAATTACGAAGATTATTAGAATATAATTAATGGCTGGAAGAGTCGTCTCTTCTCTGATTATAGATGGAAGTTGTTTTAAGCCAAATTACGAAGATTATTAAAATATAATTAATGGCTGGAAAAGTCATCTCTTCTCTGATTATAGATGGAAGGTGTTTCAAGCCAAATTACGAAGATTATTAGACTATAATTAATGGCTGGAAGAGTCGTCTCTTCTCTGATTATAGATGAAAGGTGTTTTAAGCCAAATTACGAAGATTATTAGAATATAATTAATGGTTGTAAGAGTCGTCTCTTCTCTGATTATAGATGGAAGGTGTTTCAAGCCAAATTACGAAGATTATTAGAATATAATTAATGGCTGGAAGAGTCGCCTCTTCTCTGATTATAGATGGAAGTTGTTTCAAGCCAAATTACGAAGATTATTAGAATATAATTAATGGCTGGAAGAGTCGTCTCTTCTCTGACTATAAATGGAAGTTGTTTCAAGCCAAATTACGAAGATTATTAGAATATAATTAATAGCTGGAGAATTTCGACTTTACCTTTAAAAATAAAGTTCAAAACTTGAGTGGGTTTAGCACGCGATCAACCTCTTTTGGGCAACAATAATCCGCAGTTATACTAGAGTGGAATAAAACTCG
Organism: Ceratothoa steindachneri; assembly: GCA_963969495.1. NCBI lineage: Eukaryota > Metazoa > Arthropoda > Malacostraca > Isopoda > Cymothoidae > Ceratothoa > Ceratothoa steindachneri. The sequence continues at coordinate 22,665,850 of OZ018332.1, forward strand.
TGACTGAGTGATCACAAATTCCACTTGGTGGTAAACTGTGGAGGAGGATTAGACCGTCCCTTGGGTCTAGTTCTTTCTTAAACTTAGGGAATATCTAACTTTCTAGCTAATAGTTTCGCATTAGATTAAAATTTAGACATTATACCTACCACACAGTCCGAAACTGTTCGTGGCAGGTGATGTGAACCCGGATGAGTGGGGTAAAGTTGAACGTGGGGCTGGAACCCTCCCGGCGCGTGGTGTGGGGCCATCCATGCATGTTGAGACTCTCCGCAATTAGGGGCTGTACAATGACATGGGGGTCCAAGTTCATTCTTACCACAGTCCCTACACCAGTCGACATTGACCTCTACAATGCCCTGTGGGTCAAGCTGGATGGGCACTGGGGTGGGGTAGGAGCGCCATAGGGTATACCCATTAATCGTACCGCAAATGCCACAAAGATTACCATCGGCGGAACTCTGATTCACCACGGGGTGGGTTTGGCAGGAAATCCCAGAAGGGAGGGGGAAGTATTGATCCCTACAGGGAGAGAGTGACTGGAGGGTGAGTGCGGGATCATTCTCGAAGCCGGAGAAGTGATCACCCGGTGGGTTCCAATCGTAGGACCTCGGTAGATTCCGGGAACCCACTCCAAAGTCCACTAGGGTTCTTCCGCTTTTGAAGGACATGACGACGACTCGGTTCAGAGCCACTGCGAGAACTCAGGACGGAGCCTTGGTCACCACATGACATACCCGGTCAAGTTCCCGCATATATGAGGTCATTATAAGTCAGTGCCACCATGGAGGAGTTCTGGATAGAAAGGTTCAAAGTTATTTGATCACCTTCGCGGGAAAAGAGAAAAAGAACACTAGGAAAAAAAAGGCGGAAGGTATTTATCAAGGGAACCACTGGGTTAAAAAAAGGAAAATCAAGGATATTTAAAAGGTAAAACAATTTAAAAGATACGTTGATGATTGTTTCCTAATTTTCAAGCACAAAGGTCATGGTCCCTTATTTATTAATTTTATTAACTAACAACATCCAAACATAAAATCTTCAATGGAAACACAAACCAAAATTTGTTTCTTGGATCTTAACGTCGTTCGAATGGGTTCGACTCTTAATACATCTATTTATAGAAACCCACAACCAGAAAAATGGGCACTCAGTTTTTCAGCAGCTCATCTATTCACTTTAAGTTAACTAGCATTAAAAGTAGAATTGTCAGAGCCTACGATATATGCTCAAGCTGGTTAGCTTTTCATAAAGAAATAACTTATTTTAAGGATTTCTTTCATTTCAATTACTACCTCAATTTCAATTTTGATAAGTTAGTGTCTAAATTTCTCTCTAAAATATATTATCCATGAGCCATTATAGCTACTAACCAAATCAGAAGGTTTTTTTAAGGTTGCCATATCTCAAGCATTTAACATGTAAGTTCAATAAACTTTTTTCTACCCTCACAAACCATTTCCCACAATTGCAATTTTTTTTATTAATTCTAACCCTGTTTCCTTGCATTCCTTTTTTTCGCCATGAGTTAATTCCTATTAGCTTTCGATCCTGTGTAGTTTATAATTATACATGCACGACCTGCCATAATCGTTATGTAGGCCAAACTGGCTTGCAACTAAAATGCAGAATTGCTAAGAACTTGTCTCACACGATGGCTTTTCTCTTTCTAACCCAGAAGCCTCATCCATTAGGCAACACTCTGATAATCACCAACATCCTCGTAACCCAGAATCGTTTACCATCTTTTCTTCAGCCTTAACATCTGTGGAGCTGAATAGCCTAGAGTCATTGTTCCTCCATAAAATATACCCTAATTTAAATAATTACACCTCTTCAATTAAATTACTCACCGTATAACCAACCAACCAATACCGCGCCAACAGACCAACCGAAAATTCTTCATTATTAGATTTCTAGCGTTAGTCAGTTGCTATCACAACTCCAACGATACAATTTGTCCATATTTGTTTTTGGTTTATTATAGTTTATTTTATTCTTAAATCCGTTGTGCATTTTTGCTACTTAAGTTAGTTTGTATCAATAAAATATTTTCGTCTTCCCCATTTTTGCAAAATTACACTGGATATTGTGAAATAATTTTACGTGTTATTATTTTTACCGACCACTCAATATTTGTCTATGTTATTATTTTATCTGTCATTGTCCTACTTTTTAATTTATACCATTATGTAATGAATTTTTAAAACTTTTAGTGTTGATATTTTTCCCCTTCGCTCGTTAGTACTGATGATGGTCACAGTTGAAGTCCGAAACGTCCGGCCAATCTCCTGCTACGAATCAAATTCCAAATTCCCAAAGAACAGATATATATATATATATATATATATATATATATATATATATATATATATATATATATATATATATATATAAGAGAAAGACGTAACCTGCATAGGCTCAATGAGACGAACCCTTCATTGAGGTAAACAGAACGCTGGGAGGTCATGACGAACTGGTTTCCTGCTGGCCAAACCAGACCACTTGACAATAAGATTTCATGCCAAAACTTGTAATTCTCTGGTAAAGAGATCGATAAATTATTATTACTTTCCTTTGTAAATAACTTACGAATCCTTGAACAATTTTACATTTTAATAGCTAAAGCCCTTTTTAAAAAAGAATTCATCTGTTCCGTTGCTCGTTACTCATTGAATGCACCCCTTTTATCATTACTTTTGTTCTTGCAAGATTTAAGATGTCTGATTAAACAATGTAGACATATCTTAATGCCCTAAATAACTGTTATTGTTATTTTCAGTACCTGACTCGGTTCCTCGTTAATAACCTGAAATTTAGTTGAATCACTTTGTATGTTCTTGATCTTTGTCGCGGAAAAATGATTTCCTGTTTTGATTCTAAAAACTTTGAAATGACGGAAGAAATTTGAGGCATTTAGCGACTGATTTCAGCGAAAGAATTCCGAAGTTCGGAGAAATTCCCATAAATAGGTAGACTTTATTTCAATACTAAAAAAAAACCCTCAAAGAATAGGAAAAAAATTAGCGAACTTAGGTTTGTAGAAAGGGAGTTTAAAATGTAAGCCAAGGTACGAGAGAGTTTCCCTTCTCCCAACTCAACCTTCCATGGATTTTCCGACTCTCGATTTTTGCTATTTATTAGAATTGTTTTTTAATGATAATTACTTTAGATTTAATGGGGAAACATACTACCAGATAGATGGGGTTAGCATGGGTTCTCCCATTGGTCCCAGTTTAGCCGACATCTTTATGTCAACTTGTGAGGTTCAAGCGAGAGGTTTAAAAGCTTTGCTTGAGTGAGCCTAATTTTGAGACATAAGACGACACTCTGGATTCGCTACTTGCTAACAGTGGTTCGGCAATGCAGGAAGCTGTTCGCCATTCCTTTACCCTACCTTCATTCTTTATTTTTTCTTCTCTCCTTTTTCCTACGTCTCCTCTATTTACATCAGTCTTAATTTAATTCAATTTCGGATCGATTCCAGGAAAATCTCGGCCCAAGTGGAATGAATTCTCGGCGTTTCGATTCAAATATTTGAGAGTTAAAATTCGAATTCCTAAAAGAGAAATGGCAAGTTTTTTTTCTCTTTTCAATAAAGTTAACAAAATACATAATTTAAGACTTTAATTGATCAGAATTCCTAATTATTTTTTAATTGTCGGATGCATCAATTAAAGAAATATTCAAAATACAGGGTGATTCAAAAATCTCCCTACTAATAGTTTCCCAATATTAAATTTAATAAAAAGATAAGATTGATTCTCAATATAATTCTGGATTTATGAAGAGTCTTGGAATCGGTCCGACTTTTACCCAACTGTTCTTCGGTGGTTACACAAACTATGAAATCTTGCGAGAAGCCTTAATCTTGCACCACCCTGTACGCATTTGAGGGTTGGTTGCTATGGTTGATAGTTTGTGGCTTTACCACTCATGCTTGTTTAGGGAGGATCACTTTTAACAGACGATTGAGGTGGTAGGGGATGGTTTATGGTACTTTTGCTTGTCTATGATGGTTCTTTAACCGTTTCTTTTTTCCAGCCATATCATTTTGTGTATCCTGCCATACTGCCTCCCCCCATTAATTTTTGCCATATTTTGCGATCATCCCTGAAGAATCGCACAAATTGGCACCTGCCATGTGTGGCGTCCACTGCCACACACTCTGACAGAATCTAATAAAACTACAGGAAAAATTATTAATAATAATAATATTATAAAAAAATATTATTATTATAAAAAATAATAATAATATTATTATTATCATTATAGATGTTCCAATTATTCGGTGGAGTAACAAGGAAAGTTAGTACCCTAGGAGACCTTACGGTCCATTCAAAGAGGGTACCTTTAGGCTAGCAATCGAGCGGGCACATGGCTGCTCAATTGTTTTGCGTCCATAAACGGCCACTTTTCAAGACTTTGTCTAGTCTTGACTTGAACTGGTCAACAGATTCACTGTTGACAACTTCCACTGGAAGTGCGTTCCACATACCGCAGATACTGTAAGTGAAAAAATTTCCACACAGATTGCGGTTGTAACGCTTCAGTTCAAGTTTGAAGCCGTGATTGCGCGTTCTGTTCTCACTCAGTGTGAAAATATCCCGGTAGTCAACATTGTCGAACCCTCGAAGTATTTTGAAAACTTCGATGAGCTGACCACGCTGTCTACGGGTTTCCAGCGAGAACAGATCTAATTCCCTTAGTCTATCCTCATAACTTTTATGTCGGATAGAGGGAATCAGCTTGGTTGCCCTGGCTTGTACGCGTTCCAATCTCGTGATGTCCTTTCGCAATGAAGGACTCCAAAATTGTACGGCATACTCCAGGTGCGGTCGGACAAGTGAGTTGTACAGGCACAGTACAATCTCCTGGTTCCGATAACCAAACTGGCGCTTAATATAGCCTAGCATCCTTTGGGCCTTTTTCTCCGCCTCAATGCACTGTTTCGAGAACTTGAGGTCACTAGTGATTGTTACACCCAAGTCCTTCTTAGTGTCGGTGGATTCCATAGCAGTGCCCTTAAGGATATACTGAGATTGGGGGTTTCTGTGGCCGATATGCATCACTTTGCATTTGCCCACGTTAAAAGGCATTTGCCACGTGTCCGACCACTCCCCAATCTTCCCAAGATCTTCCTGCAGGCGGGCAGTATTTCCATCCTTTGCAACGTTCATACCAAGCTTGGTATCGTCGGCAAATTTGGAAATCTTGGCAACCATGTCACCGTCCATGTCATTGACGTAGATGATGAATAGTAGTGGTCCCAGTACAGAACCTTGAGGCACCCCGCTAGTAACGGGCACCCACTCAGAAGACTGTCCATTTACCACCACCCGTTGCCGTCTGCCACTTAGCCAGTTCTCGATCCAGCCGGCTACCTTTCCGTCTATGCCAAGCGCTCGCACTTTCCGGAGAAGGCGGCGGTGTGGTACCTTATCAAAGGCTTTCTGAAAGTCTAGGTAGACCACATCCACCGCCTTGTCCCGATCGTGCTCACTGAAAACGAAGTGGAAAAATTCCACAAGGTTCGTCAGGCATGACCGTTGCCTTCGGAAGCCGTGCTGGGAACTCCTCAGTAGCAGGTTTGACTCTAAGTACGACGTCACTTTGTCCACCATGATGCTTTCCATGAGTTTACCGACTATCGAAGTCAGACTGATAGGTCGGTAGTTCGACGGTTGGTTACGGTCTCCTTTCTTGAAGATAGGAGTCACCTCCGCCTCACGCCAGTCTCTAGGAACGCATCCGGTCCGGATTGACATGTTAAAGATAGCGCACAGATGTCGTGATACTTCATCGCACACTTCCTTCAACACTTTAGGTAGAAACCCGTCCGGTCCAGGGGACTTATTCGTCTTTAGGTCAGCGATCTTTTTCTTTATTTCTCCTTCGGTGAAGTCCATTGCCTCCAGCTTTTCCCCCGAGTAGGAATCCGTCGGCTGGGGAATGGGACCACACTCTTCAGTAAACACTGAAGAGAAGTAGTCGTTGAGGAGGTTAGCATTTTCTGCATCTGAATGCTTTAATGTCCCCTCCTCATTCCTCAAAGGGTCAATCGTTCGACGGATTGGTTTACGGCTGTTCACATATCCAAAAAACTCCTTGGGATTCTCTTTACAGAGTCTCGCCACTCGGAGTTCCTCAGACCGCTTAGCCGCCCTTATGCTGGACTTCACTCTCCTGGCTAGTCTCCGGTATTCGTCAAAGTCACCCGAGATCTTCGATTGCCGGTACACATTTCTCTTCTCCCTAAGCAGTTGGCCGATTTCTCGATTAAACCACTTAGGTTGAACAGAAGACAGACGGGGGCATTTCAGAGGGATGAAACGCGATTGAAGACTCATGAATGTGGTTTTGAAACTATTCCACGAGTCTTCAACGGCATCGCACACTTCTAGCCTCACGTCAGTCAGTCCAGCTCGAAGGCTTGCAAAGTCTGCTCTTCTCAAGTCAAGTTTCTTTAATTGACTGGCAACAGACCTTACCTTCGGGATCTTGACACTAAATCTAACTAGCTGGTGATCACTGCCACCGAGCTCTTCGCCTACAGAGATATCCTCAACGATATCATCCTCAGAGGTGAAGACCAAGTCGAGGATATTGTCTCCTCTCGTCGGTTCTCTGACCCATTGAGTGAGGAACTCGTTGTTGGCGAACTCCAGGAGTAGCGCGCTCTCGCCACAGGCTGCTCTGGTTTCCCAGTCAACTTGGCTGTTGAAATCGCCCATAACGATGCACACTCTGCCTTGAACTAGCTCACCCAGCAGCTGGTACATTTCCCTGTCCTTCTCAACAGGTTGGGAAGGGGGTCTGTAAAGCAGCAGGGTCCTGTATTTGGCAGGACCGATCTCTAGGTCAACGCCTAGGAGCTCGTGGTCGGATATAACGTTGGAGTTCGTAGATTTGATTGTATCCTTGACATACAACATTACACCGCCACCCTCTCTGTCTGGCCTATCTTTGTGGAAGAGTTGGTAGCCAGGAACCGTGAATTCGCCTTCAAAGTCTCGGTTTGAGGTTTTTATCCACGATTCTGTTATGGCTACCATTTCGGGTTCTTCCGTCGCTACGAGGCCACGGAGCTCAGGAAACTTGTTCCTGATTGACCTCGCATTGAACAGAAGAACCTTCAGGGAGTCCCCTAATGTAGGACCCCCTATACTCTTCCGTTTCCCGGCTTCTTGTTTGTCGTGGTGGCACCATTTTTAACAACCTCCGAGAAGGTTGTTTGGGGAGTGACTCGGGCGTACTGGCGTACGTCCGCCTTCCCAATGGGCCGGACACTCCTTTGGGTGCGCTCCACGACATCCTGGATGAGGTTGGCTAGGAACGCCTTGCCCTTAAAGGAGAGGTGCACCCCGTCCCTTTGGTAGAGGTCTTTTCTACCATAGAACACGGCGTACGGGTCCACAAAAAAGACACCCTCAGCCGTACAGAGGTCTGCAAGGCGCCTGTTTAGCGACATGTTCCTCAAGTGGGCAGTCCGGCTTGGACCCCACCTCGGGAGCATCCCCACCACGACGCGTCTGCGGGTTTTCAGTCCACAGTCGTCGACAGCACCCATAACTGTCCTCATAATTTCACCTGTAGGGCCTACCCTACCTCCTCTGAGGTAGAGGTCGTTGCCACTTACCATAAGGGCAACGACTGAAGTCTCTGAAATCTGAGACTTCTCGGCCTCAGCTCTTACCTGCATATTCCCACAACCTGGGATGCAGCTCACCTTAACGCTTGTGCGAAGGCGGGCCGCTAGCAGGGGCTTCAGACCCCGTGCTTGAGAATCACCAATAAGGGTGACTCTTGCACATTTGACTGCGGACGACTTAGTCTTTCCTTTCGGAGGCGACTTGCCGCTTTCCTCTTGTATCTCTAATTTTTTTTTCTTCTTCTTCTTATTCTTCCTCTTATTCTTCTTCTTGACTTCCTTTGCTATCTCTTCGTTTGTTTCCCGTTTCTCTTCTTCTGCTTCTACTTTCTCTTCTTCTGTTTCCAGTTTCTTTTCTTCTCTTTCTACTTTCTCTTCTTCTCCTTTTACTTTCTCTTCTTCTCTTTCTACTTTCTCTTCTTCTATTTCTACTTTCTCTTCTTTCTTCTTTCTTTTCTTCTTTTTGGCTCGTTGAGGAAGCCCTTCAGCAGAAGAAATCGGCTGTTGGACGTCGAGAGCCTTCTCGCCTGAGCATCTGCATCTCTCTGTTTTTAAGAGTTGAACTTCCCTTTTAAGGAGGGAGTTCTCCTCTCTCAGTTGAGCGATGCTCTCGCCCAGGCGCTTCTCGAGTTCGCAGAAGTCACAGACACTGACGCCATCTGTGAGTTCCTTGCAACTCCTTCCCCCGAAGTCTTCACTCCATCTATAGACTTTGCATATTTTGCAGGTTAGCTTTCGAAACGGAGGACCATTCTTCTTCGCCATCTTACAAAAATCTCGGACCATACGCATTAAAAAAGGGGTTTTTGGTTGTGATTTTCTCTCGCACTAATCTCATCCGCCTATTTCCAGGAGGTTTTCGGTCGTTCGGCGAACAGAAACCCTTTGATCAAGCACACCAACCCTAAGGTCTCCCCTGGGCCGGACGTCCCCAATCGTGCCGCAGCTCCCAACTGAGCAGCACGAGAGCCCCAGTGAACTGGTTCTCTGATTTTTCGACAGGGGTGCTTGAGGTGTAACTGTCTTCCTACTAAGCCCTACTAATCAACTAAAAACGGCCAGACTTGAGGCAAATAGTAAAGCTAAGTGCCCACGACTTCATCCGAGATCTTTAGCTGATCTGGCAACCAGCAAGGCACAAAAGCTCTCTCTCCAAAGATCAGTTGAGCCTTTATTCACCAAGTAGCGGTCACAGGGAGCTGGTCAGGCAATTACACGTTAGGAGAAAGCTTTTAAGGGGTACCTAGCATTTCTCCATTAATCGTACCCCAAACGCCTAAGATCCCTTCAATCTCAGTCTCTTGTAACCTATGAGTGCTCCAAGGCGTTATTTAAAGAGGTTCCAAAGCCTCTCTTCTCACGCGGCATAAGGGAGCTGGTGAGGCCCTTATTAATAAACAACTTATGTGTAATAGAGATGAAGGTTTTTTTTTTTGTTATTGGGTTTTTGTTTTGATTTTTTGACAGTTGAAGAGAGTTGGTGAAACTTAGTACTAACAGAATCGAATGGGTTGGTAGGGGGATGCAAGGAGACGCATCAAAGAAGTGGTAGAGAAGTTTGACAACCCTTAGTCTGGATCCTACTACAGCTACCTTACTGGCATGGGTGACCCTACCGGACTAAAAGTCCCCCAGCTTAGCTAGCTTAACTCAGGCAGATCACGCAAGCTCTCTCACCGACGACAAGGTGGCTGTGTTGAGAGGGAGAGGGTGAAGTAAAAGAGGGAAGGAAAGGAAGAAGGATAAGAAAAGGGAAAAAGAAACGGAGAGGGAGAGGGTGAAGTAAAAGAGGGAAGGAAAGGGAGAAGGATAAGAAAAGGGAGAAAGAGACGGAGAGGGAGAGGGTGAAGTAAAAGAGGGAAGGAAAGGGAGAAGGATAAGAAAAGGGAGAAAGAGACGGAGAGGGAGAGGGTGAAGTAAAAGAGGGAAGGAAAGGGAGAAGGATAAGAAAAGGGAGAAAGAGACGGAGAGGGAGAGGGTGAAGTAAAAGAGGGAAGGAAAGGGAGAAGGATTAGAAAAGGGAGAAAGAGACGGAGAGGGAGAGGGTGAAGTAAAAGAGGAAAGGAAAGGAAGAAGGATAAGAAAAGGGAGAAAGAGACACAGAGGGAGAGAGAGAGAGAGAGATGGAAAAGAAGAGGGAGATGCAGAAGGAAAAGGAGATGGAGAAAGAGAGAGAGAGAGAGAGAGAAAGAGGGAAAATGAGGGGAGATGGTAAAGGCAAGGGAATGAGAGGGAGAGAAAGAGAGGGAGATGGAGAAGGAAAGGGCAAAGGAGATGGAACATTAAAGGGAGAAGAAAATGGAGATGGAAAAGAAAATGAAAAAATAAATAAAGGAAGAAGGAAAGAGGAAGGAAGGAAAGAGAGCTGGAAAAGGAAAGAAAGATGAAATAAATGGAGATGGGGAAGTGAAAGGACGAAGGAAATGGATATGAATAAAGGAATGAAGAAGGAGAGGGTGAATTGAAGGAAGGAAAAGTAAAAGAAGAGAGAAACAAAGAGAAAGGGAAAGGAAAGTAAAGGGAGAGCGAGAGAGAGAGAGATAATAGAAGGAAGGAATAGGAGATGTTGAGGAAGGAAGAAAGGGATAGGAAGAAAGAGATGCGGATGTCTATTTGGGTCCCCGTCACGGGTCTCTCACAGCCACCACACGATGGTTGCGACCAAGCGAATTCACTACACTCCACTTGTCTGGTTGATGTGATCACGAGACTATTATGAATTAAACTCTCTTTTGTAATTAATCAAGTTCACTCATTCCCCAAAATAATGTTTTGGTACCAAAATCACAACCACACTCCGGTAATTCACCTGATTCGGTTTGTTTTCAGCCAGAGTTATTTACTACAATCCACCACTAAGACATTTTTCCTCTTCAACAAATTGATCCTTTTCACTCCATTGTGCTTCCGTTTCAATGCTAACTTTGGCCTGGTGGGGACAGAAACCCCTCCCATGAAGGAGGCCTCTGACAAACAGAGGGGACCCTTTCAGCTCACGCTCGAGAATCGAATTCATGCGGCCAAACACATCCTCCCTCTCACACAACGAATAGCACACTGCCTCAAAAAGAAGCGCGTTGTTATTTAAATATGTAATGTTTACAAAACTGCGACAATATTATCTTATTTGCTCTTTTTCTTTCCTGTTCCTTCTCTTCGTCATTTATCCTCTGAATCAAAAATATTTGAAAGAGAAAACAATTTAACTATTTATAGACCCCCGCCACCAGGCGATAGATGTGGCCGTGCTGCAATTGCTTATTCAATCCAACACCGATTGGCTTCATTCCTAAGTTTAGGTGTAATTGTTATTCACTAAAAGACTTTGCAGGCCTTTAAAGTTGGGCAAATGGATGATATTCACGTACTGTTTGTAACGAAAAAAAAGAATTATTGTATTTATTTCACCTCGTTTTGAATTGTGAAAGCCTCACATTTTGCGTATTGTTTGTATGTATAGTGAGAAAAGAGAACTATTGTATTTATTTCAGCTCATTTTTAATTGTGAAAGCCTTGTATTGCTTGCACGTTGTGTCGTGTATATATATATATATATATATATATATATATATATATATATATATATATATATATATATATATATATATATATATATATATATAAGAGGTATTGTATTTATTCTAGTTCGTTTTTATTGTAAAAGCCTCGTATTTCACTTATTGGTCATATGCATAGAAAAGATAATGTATTTATTTCAGTTATTTTGAAAGTGAAATCTTCTCAATTCACGCATTGGTCGTATGCACTGCGATAAAAAAGAATTATTGTATTTATTTCAGTTCGTTTTAAATTGCGAAAGCTTTGCATTGCACGTTGTGTCTTATGCATAGCAAAAAATAAGAAGTATTGTATATATTTTAGTTTGTTTTGAATTGTTTAAGCCTCGCTTTTCACCTATTGGTTGTATGCAGTGTAAAAAAAAGAATTATTTTATTTATTTCAGTTCGTTTGGAATTGTAAAAGCCTTTCATTTCACGTGTTGGTCGTATGTATGGCAAAAAAAAGAATTATTCTATTTATTTCAGTTTCGTTTAAATTATGAAACCATTGTATTTAACGTATTGGTCGTATGTATAACAAAAAAAAATATTATTGTATATATTTCAGTTCGGTTTTAATTGTGAAAGCCTTGCATTTCACGTATTTGTCGTATTTATAGCTAAAAAAAGAATTATTGTATTTATTTGAATTACGTTTTGATTTGTAAAATCCTCACATTTCCCGGATTGGTTTTATGCATAGCAAAAAAAAAAAATTATTGCATTTATTTCCGTTTGTTTTTAATTGTCAAAGCCCCACTTTTGATCAGTTAGGAAGATAAGATGGGGCCATTATAATAAGCTTATACTTAAGTGCCCATTCGAAAAGATGGGGGAAGTGGGAGCCGCGCAACCACCTTCCCAGATTGAGCATTCAACCAAAAAGTAGTCCACAAAATGTGGTGCCAATCGCTCTTCGCCTAAAGGTATACGTGAGGCTCTCCATCAGATGGTGCTGCGCCATACTAATGTATCCGATTTGGATACGACAGAAAAATGATTTTACACCGTTAAAGTAATGAGGGATAGGTCAAAATAAAAAGCCTGGATATAATGGGTCACAGCTTCAAATTCCCGAATGCCATCCCCAATCTTCCTTGCCATGTAGTGCGTAGATTGTCGTGATCACTGCCATGTATTCAGTGTAAGGGCGAATCTGGTCACCTCATACGCCTGGCATGTCTAGGCACCTAGCAAGCGACACTCTTGATATTCCATTGAATAATAGTAGCCGTGGCGCCGTTCTGTAGTAGCGCTGTCCACCTAGCGACCATTGTGCGAATTATTAGTTCGACAGTTTGTAGACAATCTCTCTCGTGTGACATGGCGGAACTTGTTTGTGTTTAGTGCTAAATTTGACTTCTTTTCTGCATTCTGCAACTTTTTTAATCAACTCCAATCCATCTCAATGAACCCGGGTGTGTTTGGAGAACATTTATGGTCAGATGTTTATGTACACACGGCCATTAAATCATATTTTACGTTCTCATAAAATGTGCCACAGACGATAAACACGGTTCCGTGGCCATCTTGATTTGATTGCAAACTTTGGTATAAACCATAGTTTGTCAACCTTTTTCTTACTCTCGCCCTCTTTTCACTTACACAAATATATATTAAAAGACTTCTAGCATCGAAGTTTTCTATGAGTTCCTTCAGTGCCAACGAACTTTAAGCATAATTAAGCTGAAAAATGGTTGGGAAAGTCATATTTTTCATTAAATTATTAAAAGGATAATTTACTTGCGATGATTATTTAGTATCAATGTGATCCTTGCGGTCGATGCTTTGCTGCCAGGTTTCTTGTATCTGGAGTTAAAGTGGAAAGTCTTAGCTTTGTATTCTCGCAGCCGTCTATCAATTCTACTTCTTTCTTTTGTCATGATTTTATTGATTGCACTAAATACACATTCAACCAATACGATGTTGGAAAGCCGAACAATAGTTTGCACATATGATACCACATGTTCGGATGCAGCTGCTAACTGTTGTCTTTTTTTGTAGCCATAATTGAGTTATTCCACCTCTTTTTAATTTGTACCTGCATTTATTTTTACTACCTTCCTCACACTCCTGATTCCTGTTCCTCCGTGTCCTATCCAAGTCATTAAGCACCTCATTATAAATTAGATCACTCCACACATTCCATTGCCACCTACACTTAATATATTAAAGATAATTTACTTAATTTATATTAATGTTATACTAATCTTTTCTCTTTACATAGGTTTTATAATTATAAATGATAATTGAATATAGTTGATAAAGAACCTTCACTTTATTGAAATAAGGCAGTATAAATTTTGTTTTAAGAAGTTCGAATTGATAAATTGGTATAATAGGGAAGTTGTTGGTAAAGCCAAAGACTGGTGCTGAGTTGTGGAAACTCTCAAGAATTGGACTCTCATAACATTCACCCATCATCAACTCCTTGATCTAATGAGTTCCAAGTTGACTTATAATTTATTTTATACACAAAATGGTTTCAGACCAATATACTCAACAACCAATCTTCTTAAAGACCACATACAAAGAATCTATGATACCTTCAACCAAGCACTAGATTAGATACTACTGGTAACTATCGACATCAACAAAACTTTCACTGTCAGTCTATACCACAACCTCACATACGAAATATACAACACAAATAACAATATGAAAAGATGGTTACCAACTATCTGGAGGGTAAACGCACACATGATACTTGCTGGCTAGCCATTAGTACTCAGCTTTATACGTATGACTTAGCCCAACCTCACTCAGCACATATACACATACCTTCTTAGATAACCCTTACAAACACAGACCACCACAAAGATACAGCTACTCATCTTCTCCAACTCTACCTAAACACACTACACACTTTGTTCCATCCCTCTCTTACAATGAAGTGTATGCTGTATATAAAAGAAAGGACAAAATAAATAATAATTTGATTATACCCTTGATTACTAGTGTGAATGTGATATAGCTGGTTCTGCTCTCTATCCTGTAGGGAGTTTATAGCGGGTTAAGAGTATAGGGGCGCCAAGTGTTCTTGTAGTAGGCTTCGGCGCAGAGGGGAATTCGTTTGACTGCTGGCTTTGATACTAGATAGGCTGGGTTTACCGAAGGTATTTTTGTGATCGGTGCAAAAAATAGAGTTGCGGCAAAAATATAACTTTATTCTTTAAATTGGCCTACTCAAACGGGGCAAGTGAAAACGTCTCAAGGTCTTTGCGGTCAGTGGCTAGGCTTGCTTTATGCAAAGTACAAGTCTAAGGGGGGGGGGGCAGGGGCAGGATATAGGCGAGTTAACATGATTTTGTAAGGCTAGACTTTATGACTGTCCAATTATAATAAATGATAAATAAGGACTGACTGCCTCTTAGTGTAAATTTGGTAGTATATATTTGTCTTGGAAACAATGCGCGTGGCCTATTATTATCCACTGTTTTTTTGTGGGGTGGAGTTAATTTCAGGAGATAAAGATTTTGTTTCAGGTCAAAATACTAAGACACTACTGAATTTCGCAGTCCTTCGCTAGGCAAACAATGGCTGCTTTTAATTAAACAGTGACTGCTAGTATCCTGTCTTCAGTTCTGCACCTACATCCCAAGCTTTGATAAAACAACTGACCTTCTATCGCAACAATGGAACCACTTTTGTATGTTTGTGTGCTTATGTTTGCTCAGGTGTCAACCTTTGATAGCGTGTCTTTGACGAATTGCTTGCCTTACAATCACTGATGTACATTTATATACATATTTTGTTTCATTTTCTAATTCCCTTTAGTTCTTTATTTATTATATGTGGTGTGGCATATTATTTCCTTTATTTATAAAAAAAATAGCCTTTTACAATTTGATAGATCCCCCAACCATCCATTTGTGGAGTTTCTCGCTGAGCCTATTAAAACTTACAGTTTCAGAGTCACAAGCCTACCTTGTTTTACAACATGAGCACTACAGTGACACCATTTGGGAGTATATTTTGTTGAAGAGAACTTTTTTTTTTAAATATCTTCCTATACATAATTTTATATCGATTTTGAGATTTTATATCATCCAAAATATTTCTATATATTTTGTAGGCATTATTTGGGTACTAAGCGATTTAGTTTATATAACATGCTTATTGTATTGTTATGCAGAGCAAAATTTATATAAAATGCCCCCAAAAATATTACATAAAATTATTGTATACGTTAAGAAAAAAATTTACTGTATTGTATTCTCCTCCATTTGCTAACCTACCTCATAGTATATTCCACAGAACTACTAAAATCTATGCTGGTTACCAGTACAAGCATCAATTACACAAACCGACACTAACTATACACCTCTTCCCTACAAACCAACATATGCCATGATCCAGCAATGCACAATCACCTGTCCCTCCCCTCCCCTCTCTATTGGCCTGAGTTGTATCTCGGTCTCCTCCCTACACACAAAAACATTGGAAGAGAGATAAAATCTTTCAACTAAACATTAACCTTATATGTAACAGAGAAATCGAATAAAAGTATTCCTATTAACTACGACATATATCTAAACCATCCAGGAATAAACAACCAACCCACATAAACCAGCCATACATCCTGAACAACCATTCTACCTCCCACTACAAACAAACCCTTCAAACACACACTTCCAAGACACTTTCCAAGATGCCATCCTTTGCTTACCTGACCTAGCAAGCAAAATAATCTAACGGACCCATATTGTATTACCATATGACTACCTTCCAATTATGATGGCCATGAATATTTTGTATGAAATCGATGTTAGTGCAATTGGTCTCATGTCTTTAGCTGTTGGCTTTGTTACCTTTGGTATTAGCACTGTATTTGATGTTATTCCTCTTTCTGGGATAATGTTTTCTTCTAGGATTTTATTATAGCATCCTGTTAGCTTTGTGATACAAATTTCCTTCTCCTTCGATTTTTCCAAAAATTCAGGTTTTAATCTGTCTCGTCCAGCTGGTTTCCTATTCTTCAATCTTTTTAGTTGTTCCTTCACTTCTTGTTTTTCAATTTTTCCGTCCGTCATTGGTAGTAATTCTTTTATAATTGGCATAGCTAGGTCCAGGTGTTCCGAGATTTCTTTCTGTATCTCGTTCTTTTCTCATCTGGTAATCATACTGTTTTCTTTCTTGGGAGTTCCATACTTAGTTAATGTTGTTGTGGTGTTTCTGGTATATTCGAGTCTAGTAGGTTTCTAGCGCTGCTTCTGCATTTTTGGGTATTTAATGGTTGCTCATTTTTTTATATAGGGTTATCTCCTTTTTCTCTTGTTGGGTTTTCTCTTTGAGTTTGTCTATGTATTTCCATAGTTCTCCTCGCTGTGGATTTTCTTGTATTTCCTTGGTTAGCTTCTTCTCGTGTTTTTGCTTTTCCTATTTTACTAGTTTTTGGACTTTGTTTTTTTGTATGTTGTATGAATTATTTAGTCTCTCTTTCTCTCTGTAGTCTGTTGTCTTCCTCTTCTCTCTATTGAGTCTTCTTCTTTTCTTTATTTCTCTTCTTATCATTTCATTCATCCAGGGCGGTTTACTGTAAGTTTTTTTCGGTATGTTTTAGTTAGTATTTTGTCTGCTTTCCTTTTCATTATCTTTTCCAATGATATAATATTTGATATTTCGTAGGTTAGTCATCTGGACCCATTCCCGTGGATGTTTTTTTGTTATTGTATATGATGAATAATTTGGATTTTGACGAGTCTCGATGATGATGCTTTTGACACATTCCTGTGTATGGTTCTAATTGTATATTGTAGATGCATGATCTCACACAATCCTATGGATGCATTTTGTGAGTGGGTTTTGACAGATACGGATGACCTTTGGTAGGCCCTTGTAGCTCTTGACATCGGTAAAATTATGTTATGTTAAGGCTATACTAATTACAAATGATAAGATAGTGCAGATGGATATTACTATTTGTTCAAATTACATTTACGCGTGATAAATAAATGAAAAAAGCCATAGACGGCGAAGAAGAAGTAAAAAAAACTTACACTTAGTTGGAAGAGGTATTGAGGCATTTAAACAGCCTGATATATGGTTTTGATTAAAAAAAATATATATTTATAAAGTTGATGATATTGAGTTTAGGGAGTTCGAGACGGGTGTCTCATTCACCCTGACGTGGACCGTTGTCTTCAGGTATCATTTGCTTAGAGGCGGTGGAGTTGTCTTGACCGCCTTAAGAATTCAAGGGTATGTTGCAGGACTTTTTTTCGGATAACGTCAGGAAGCCCCATTCCACTCATGAGAACTGTGATATTAAACGACTTTATCTTGAGAGAGGAAAGGTGGTTTCGTAAAATTGTTCTGAGTGCGTGGAGACGTGGTCACCACAGTAATAAATGCTCCACTGTGTCTTCAGTCGAGGGATGCCACTTGTAATAGGGTTCAGGGCCTAGTTTCAATTTGTAAAGATGTGAGTCTGACCAAAGCTTTTCATTATATCCAATCTCTTTATGCATGAAGTACGAAGATAATCAATGTGTTTTTTCCAGGTGAGTATTGGTCCATCTAGCTGGAGTCTGAAGAATGTGTGTTGTCTTTATATAGGAACTGTCATACCATTGATAGCTATGTTGGGGAGGGATGGAAAGGCGAGTTTCCGAGTGAAGCACATGAGCGCACATTTCTGAGGGTTGACTTGAAGTCCCCATTTATTGAACCATTCAGCTAGATTATTCACTCCTGACTGTAGGCATTTCTGTGCTTCTAGGAGGGTGGATGCAGTACTGACTAGAGTCAGGTCACCTGCGCAAATTAGTGTGGAGGTTTCGGTGGGTCTGGGGTATATCTGCCATGGGGATGTTAAATAATAGGGGACTAAGGACTGAGCCTTGAGGAACTCGGCGCTGGATAGGCTGTGGGGTGGAGTGTGTCCCACCAATTGCGACGCTGAAGGTTCGTTCCGTTAGGAAGATCTGTAGCCAGGATATAGGGGGGCCCTATACACCTAGATTTTATAAATTATACCTTCATGTGATGCTAAATCAAAGGCACCCTCCAAATCAATGAATAAAGTGAGCATGACTCCTTCGTCTCTGTAAGTGACTTGTATGAGATGTTCTAGTTGATGAAGGACTTCTAGGGTGCTCCTTCCTGGCCGAAAACCACACTGTTCTCCTTGAAGTAATTGTTTTGATTCTATCCACCATTGTATTCGGGTAGTTACTAGGTGTCCAAGGATCTTACCCAGGCAAAGTAGAAGAGCAATGGGGCAGTAACCAACAGGGGTAGTTGGATCCTTACCAGGCTTGGGGATATGAATGATGATTGATTCCTTCCAGACCTTAGGGAATGTTCCAATTAACCAGCTTTGGTTGTATAGTTGTAGCAGTAATTCTCTTGAGTTTTGTGGAAGATTGATCAGGAACTCGTATAGGATAAAGTCTGGGCCTACTGCTTTTCTTGGGGGGAGATTGGAAATGGCAGAGTTCAATTCGTTTAGTGTAAAGGGGACCGATAGACCAGGTGTGGGAGATGCTTCTATAACTCGTTGTATGGGAAGGGTAAATTGGTTTGGATTGGCAAGTGGGGCTGGTAAAACCAATTTTGTATGTAGGATTATAATTGTAAGGCGTAGATATTATTTATGTATTAAACACTCCGTTTTCTCGGGCCGTAGTACTGTGGGGGTCGAACCGAGTAAAACATTCGAATGAAAAATTTAAACGGTTCACACATTAAACCTTATAAATGGGAAGACAAACTTCCCGGTGTGTATTATTCTCTTTCCTAAATAGGAAGATAGACTTCCCGTTTTGTATTATTTTCTTTCGTAAATGAGAAGATAGACTTCCTGGTTTGTATTATTCTCTCTTTTGTAAATGGGAAGTTAAACTCGCCAGTATGCAGTATTTTTCTCTTGTAAATAAAGGAAAGAAAGTCCCAGAGTACTCGGTCGGTGAAGGAGCTTCCGAAAACGTTGCCTCCTATGCCGGCTAGTAAGGTGAAGGTCCAATGTGATGGACTTTTTTGGAGCACAAATCGTGCGAGTCACAGAGAGCGACATTGTTGAGTCGATGCTACTTAGATCTTCTGTTATTCTCCTTGTAAGAGCTCGCAGGGAAGAGTTCACGCCATCGAGGTCGCTTACACAAACCTTTACCTCCTTTTCCGAGAATACACATTCGGTAGCGTAACTGGATCCGAGTTCTGATTGAGCGCTTAAAAATTTGGAAATGATAATGATGTATTTTTATTTATTTATTTTTTTTTAATGTATGTGGGAGTGTGCAGGTGAGGGGATAGACAGGGTGTGTGAATAGATAGCGGAAAGTAGACCAGTGGTGAAAAGAGAAAGAAGTGTGGTAGGGTGCAAAGTGATGCTAGAGCCTGGTGATCAGGCTTATCGCTTTCAAATTTTTATGTATTGTAGTTCCGTTGTTGTTTATTATTTGTTTATATATATATATATATATATATATATATATATATATATATATATATATATATATATATATATACATGTATGTATAATATATATAATTTGGCGTTCAAGCCATTTGTCTTCATTGCTAATATATTTGGTTATGCTGTGCGCGTTAGCTGTTGTTTTTGTAAGTCGTTAATATAACTTACTGTGTTTGTATTAGTATCTTTGTTTCTTTGTTATTTTGTCGTGTGTGTATTTCGTGTATAATGTTTCTTCCTGTTGTCTTGCTCGGTGAATATCATCTTCTTGTGTGTGTTTCCTTCTTCGGTAGTTTTTCATAGTTGGTTGATTTTGTCAATATCGGTGAGTTTTGTCGAATTCGGTTGATTTCATGGTTGGTATTTTTAGTCTTGTTCTGGGGTAAATTTGACTCATCTAGCGTAGAACGGTACTTCTGCTCCACCGGCTAAAATCCCAGCGGAGCTTGGAAATCTGGCGCGACATACTGCTCTTCTGTTTTGGTCAATCATTTGTACGATATCCTCGTCCAATTCACGATTGGCCTTTTCCAGCATATTCCTTGTCTGTTCTTCGATTACAACGTTAATGGGGGTTAACCCCGCCTCCCGGTGCAGCTCTTCTTGGGATCTTCTTTCCATTCTGCGTGTACCTGTGATTAGGTACACGCATTTATTCTGCACCACTTGTAGTCTCCTCTTCTGTGTCTTTGAGACACAGGAGAGGGCAGAAGTGGGGTATAGCAACGTTGATCTAACTAGTGCAGTATAGATCTTCTTTTTGTTGCTTTGACGAAGATTTCTGAACCTATACAGAGTCTTGAGTGCAGCAGTGGCCTTGGTGATTCGTTCTTGGACGTGCTTTGCGTACCCGGTTGCATTCATTGGTGTAGGGATATCGTCTATCTCCCACCCTGACGTTATCAAGTAGTCTCCTGCCTATGGGGACTACTTTAAACTTATCCTGGTTGATACGGATTTTCTACCGGGCCTCGTAGGTGTTCAGGTTTTCGATTTCTGCTGCTGTCATGCGAGCTTGCATAGGCGCATTCCTCCATGGACAAGTGATTATCTTGGTGAAATCATCGGCGAATTGTAAGTTGAGGCAAGTGGGGTTTGCAGGGACTGGGACATCCGCGGTGTAAATCAGGTAGAGAGTGGGAGACAGGCACCCCTCTTGCGGGAGGCCCACATTGAGCGGGAACTTTGGCCCGTCCCTGCACCCTAAAGTGATGCACGCCGCTCTCTCCATGACATAGTCACAGAGAGTTCTTTCTAAGTTTTCACTTAGTCCCAGTCGTAAGATCTTGTACTGCATTCCCCGTTGCCACACCTTATCGAACGCCTTTGATACATCCCGACAAACAATGTCCACGTAACTCTTTTCCCGTTTTGCTTGGGCTAGCTTTTCCGTAATGACGTTAATCGCCATTTCCGTACTTCGCTTACTCCTAAACCCGAATTGGTGTGGCTTGTAGAGCGAGTTATCTTCCAGGTTAGACACCAGTCTTTTGTTGAGGATCTTCTCGAAGAGCTTACCACAAAATTCCAGTAGTGAAATTGGTCTGTAGCTCTCCTTCAACTTGGGGTTCTTTCCAGGCTTAGGCAAGAAAATCTTTTTCGCCGTTTTATAGGCGTCTGGAAAGTACCCCGTATTGAGACAAGCGTTGAATATTCTTCTCATTCCTTCGATGACACAGGCTGGTGCCTTTTCAAAGTTAAGCTTTGTAAGCCCCGATTGTCCTGGGGCTTTTTGTTGGAATGAGCGAAGCGCGCCGAGTAGTTCTTCTTCTGTAATCTCGGTGGCTCCGTCGCGCTGCCTATCCACCTGGTGATGAGGGTGCGTCTTTTCTATTTCTTCGTTAAGCTCGTCGATGATGTTGCTTTCGAACTCTAGGCCATAGTCTTCGTTTTCTTCTTCAGTTATACTCAAGATCTTTTCCCAATAACTTCGGAATATCTCTTCAACTTTTTCTTCTTCTTCTTCGATGTTTCCATTTTCTTTCTGTAGCTCAATCTTATGCTTCTTTCCAGTTGATCCTTTAAGAATTCGGATCTTCTTCCAAAATTCTTTGGGAGTTGCTTTGTGATCGAGGCTCTCGATCGCGTCCTCCCATCTTCTGTTTTGTTGTTCGAGGATCAACTAGTTCAATTCTTCTTTGATTTCTTTACTTCTTTGCATCGATTGAACTGATGCATTCACGATGTTGTGTTCATACACTATCTTCAGTTCACGGTATAGTTCCTTCATATATTCGGTCCACTCGTAGGTTAAGATGGTCCTATATGAGGAACGAGGGATACAAGCCCTATCTACGTCGATGATTTGGTTGTTGAGGTCATCGAGTGCCTCGTCAATCTCCTCGATAATTGCCTCGTCCAGGTTGGGCGGATCGTAGGCCTCGAGAAGGTGTGCGTACCGTGCCCAGTCTGCTCGTCTGTAGTTCTTCCTGACTACTGCTGGGACTTGTATAGGGTTCCTATTGATAGTGAGTAGGATCCCTATATAATCACTACATGGCACCTGGACTGGTTCCATGTAGTAATTGAACGGTAGCTGACGATTCACCAGACAGATGTCTGGCTTTGTGGCATTTCGTTCTCTGACATAGGAGGGAAAGTCGGGGCCTATCTGCTGGGCAATATTTTTGTCCAACAACAGGTCCAGGCTTCTCCCTATTCCGTTGAAGGTCCTGTAACCGGATTCTCGGCATCTGGCGTTTAGATCCCCCATTAGTATGGTGGGGGCTCTTCTGCCAAATAGGCCAGTGAGAGTGTGAATAGGCAACACATCTCTCCTTGGCGGTTGATATCCGGTTGCAATGACCAACTTTCCTAAGTCGAGCTGACCTCAATCGCGAGATAGGATTCTTCTAAGTTTCTTATCTGCTTGTATTTGATCCCTTTCTTTATTGCAATAGCGGCGCCATCGTACCGCTCTTGCGAAAAGTTGGTGATCAACACATCGTAGTTCCAGATTTTCATTTCTGTATTACGCGTGTCGATCCCGTGTTCTGAGATCAGTATGATGTCTCCATCAATTTCTCTGAATACATTTCCGTCAAAATAATTCTTTTCATCGTCCAGCCGTTGGTGTTGATTTCCATTATTTTCAGTCCGTTACGTAGCATGGTGAGTTGCTTTACCTATGCTTTTTCTTTGCCTTTTTTGGTCTGGAGGCTGGTTGGGCGATTTTGCTCGGCCCAGGGTTTTCTTTTTTTTTGGGGGGGGGGGGCTCGGGGTCTTTGACCTGCTTTTGGTTGCTCGCGTGCGAGTGCAGGGGCCCTCTTCGCTGTCAGATGAGGATGATCCATCCTCACTTCCAGCCTTTTCCTCTTCTTCTTCTTCCTCTTCGGTTTCTTCCGATGATGGTGCTCCAATCATCTCCTCCAAACCGGATTTGGTGTTATTGTTTTGGATGATTGAGTTCTTGAAGGCCTGTGAACACTTGGGGTCTTCTGGCATGATTACTGCCGGGAGGTTATTTGCTTTCAGGAGTGCATTGAGCACCTGGTTATAACAACCAGGCTTCACTGCATTTGCCACATTTGCATGGGTTATGCAGATCAATATTTTAGCGCTCAGATCTCCTGATACGCTGAAAGGTGCAGGTCCTGGTGCAGTGTTCGTCACTGTACTCTTTTTATCGGCGCTCGCGTAGGGCGTCTCCTTTGCTTTTCTTTCTTCTTCTTCTTTTCTTCTAATAATTTCTCTGCGCTTGGGGCAATTAAGAGCCATCGTCCGGTGTTCCCCTTTGCAGTTTAGGCACTTCTTCGAGTTACTTTCACACTTATCGAATCGGTGCCCTTCTGTGGCGCACTCACTGCACCACAGCTTATTATTTTCCGGCCAGATGGTAGAAGTATGGGTTTCGAGTTTGTAGCACACAAAGCACATCTGTATGCTACTGAATTTTTCTTGCTGTATATTTTCACCTGGTATTCTCATGTTAAACACGAGAATACCATTTTGGGTGGCCTTTCTTGCCATGTCCGTAGTGGCAAACGTTATTTTAAAAACGTGGGTATGCTCGCGGAATTTAATTATTTCGCGAACTTGTGCCCAATAGTTGCTCTTCGTAATCTCCTCTTTGAGCTCTTCCGTATTGTGCTCGCCTACCCAACTCTCCACTTTGCGGCAGATGATGCTCCTGTTTGCTGCCACTTGTGGGGGGGGGGGGTTGGCTTCCAGACTGTTCTCCTTTAATACCCTCGCTCCCTCTTCTGAAAGGAGCTGATCCACATCTTTGGTTTCGGCACACATGGCGATGAAGCCTGACGAAACTTCAATGAGTTTCACCAGTGCCACCTTGATTTCGATGTAGAGGGTTTCGCATAGGTTCTTCTTCGTTGGTGTTTGTCTTCCGGCTATGGTCCTTAGGGGGACCCTCTTAGTGAGGGCCTCCATGGTCTTGACGTTCTTTTTATTCCTTCTTTCCCCGTAACAAAGTGTAATTAATTTTGTTTTTATGTGTGAAAAAAGTTAGGGTGTGGTAAAGGAGGTATGGGATGGTGTGAGTGGGGCTGGTAATGGCTTTCAAGTAACTTGAGAGGAACGCCCCCGTCCATTTCTCCTGTTGCTCTCCCGCTCGTATGCTGCCAGCATGAGGGATGATAGGGTGATGGGGTGGGTCTCGGGTGGGGACCTCAGAGGGTTGAGCTTGGTGGACTTAATGCATAGCGGCCGAATCAACGACCGCTAAGTTTTTGCCCCTCCCTCACGGGTACATACGCCATAACTGCATCCAACTACAGAGAGACGGGTTTACTTCCCTCTATAATTCTGGCCGGGTCCCCCGGGCGATGAGGATTTCTCCTCCGTCCGGGACTCGCAGTTATGCCCCAGTATCGAGACAATTTCTGACTTCTGCTTCTGCTGTGGGCTAGGCCTCAAACCAGTGTTCACATAAGCCCTTAATTATGCCAGACCAAGTGGCCGGCATAGTTAAGACGAAATCAATGAATGGCAGACATCCGAGCGGGTTCACACGCAGAGCGATGGACGGGAGCAGTGAGGTACTTAAGCTCTCATTGATTTACAATTCTTCGACGTAAAAATGGCTCTCTCTTTTGAAGGATGAAACTGGGTTCACCTTAAGACCTCCAGAATAGGCTCGTTTCTGTAGCAGCGCTCAAAAGTCAATCAGACACTAAAACAAGTAAAAAGTGCTGTATCCAAAGTTCTTCAGCTGTACGCAGTAAAACGGATTTTCGGCCGTCAATAAGTTTTGCCAATTTAAAAATATTAAAATAAAAAAAATCTTAAATACATATATGTAAAATGAAACAATAGAGAGGTGTAGTGTTGAAGTTATATTTTTTGAAAATTTAGCGGAGAAGAGTAAGAGTAAACTGTAAGTTAGAGTAGGAAAACAGATTCTCCGGGAATCAACGCGAAGGTCAACTTATTACCACTATATATTGTTTTGAAAGAATACATGAAATGTTTTTAATTTTTGTTATTTAAACTTAGTATAATTTTTAGAGATAATTTTTTAAGTCAAATTTATAAAAAAAATGTTTGAAGTAAATTTTTAATATAATCATTTTATGTTTGGTTTTATTTATTTTAGCACTTATTTTTAATTGAGTTGTTCATTTAGTCTTATTTAGATAAATTAATTGTTCTGGTTTTACTATTTCCTCTTGTTTCGTTTAAAACTTTATTTTGGTACCACTTTATGATATTACTATTTACACACGAGTTAAATTATTATCTAATCTGTTAAATAGTTGTACTTATATTATTATTCTCGTTTAGCTTAATCGTTAGACCTTTTTAATTATTATTCACTCCATTCATTCTCTTATTATTCTATATTTTACACTATTAGACCATTTTAATTATTATTCACTCGATTCATTCACTTTTCTCACTTTAGATTATTTATTTTAGACGCTTTAATTTGTTCAATTGTTCGCACTTGTGACAACTTGTTTTAATCACTTTGATTTGTTCACTTCTTGCTAACTCTAGTTGCTATTTTGGAGGTTAAGTAATACTCCGAAATCTTGTGGCCATTCTCCATTTCCTTAAAGACAGCTGAATCGATGGTGTGTAAACACGAGTCCGGGATGTTAATCGCGCGCTCCATCAATAGTCCACCTATTTCCTTCGGGGGCCGTGGTCCTTCGTATGTCCATTTGTATTTGCCTTTGTTGATTCCGTCGATCAGTTTTTCATTGTGTCCCTTTCGGGGTTGGCATTGAGTGGGACCATGGATTTTAAGGTCCACGTTCATGGCGTCGAAGAAACAGCCCCGCAGAAGGATATCCCTTTTCTCCCTGAGTGAAATCCCGGATACTTTAGGATTTCATCTTCGTCTGAGCTTTCTTGAGATTGGCTTGTTTCCTCTTCTTTATTTGCCTCTTGTACCACTTGTTTTTTTGCTTATTTGTTTTTCTTCTTTGTGAACTTTTTCGTGTTTCCGTCTTTTTCCAATTATTCTTCCGTTGTGAGTTCTTCCTCCGATTCACAACTTCTTCTTTTCTAGTGTTTTTTTTTACTGGGAAACGTGGATGAATTGTACCTTAACATTTCTTGCGATGCGGGGTTGGGCGGGAACCATAGCTTTTTCTGAAAACCATTCTTTTGCAGGAGGCGATTTAACTCCTCTGCAAATGAACCAGGGTTAGCTAGATTCGCCAAGTGAGCAAAGACGATCATGGTCATAATCTCCTTAGACTCACCTGGCATTACCAGTTTTGAGGCAGAGTTTTCGGTGCTGCTGGTGTTGGTTGTTGCCACTGCCTCCACGTAGATCTGGGATTTTGCCTCCTTTACCTGCTTCATCACATCTCGTTTTGCCCGAATGGCTTCCTTGCGGATGGGACACCTCATGGCCACAGCCTTGTGGTCCCCTCCGCAGTTAGCGCATCTTTGTTTCTCGGAAGTGCCCTCTTTCCATCCATGATCGAGTTTGGAGCAAGTGACGTCAGCCGCCATACATTCTTTAATGGGATGTTGTTCCACGGCCAGGCAGCGTTGGCAGAACTCGAGTTGGATAAACTCCTCCGATTCAACTTGTTCTGGGGCGATACGAAAGAAGAATCCCAGGAGTCCATCCTTCATGGCCCTCTGAGCCATCTCGATGTTTGCAAAGATTACTTTGACTATGTTTTTGACGAAGTTTTCGACTTTGTCGAATTTTGCCCAATCCTGTTGTTTGGTTAGCTGGACCTTGATGTCATCACAAGAGTTGTCCGTGAAGAACGGGTCGAGTCTCCTAAGTATGATAGTTCGGCGTGCGAGGAGTTCCTTAAGGATAACAGCTTCGAGGCCGATCGCACGTAGGGGCTCATTGGCTTCCTCTGATACCAGTTTCTCAATATCTTCGACTTTCCAGTACACTGCTGCGTAGCCGTTGGGGGTATCAATAAGCCTAATTAGGGATATATTGAGCATGCCAAAGATGGTTTGCATGACTGTTGGAATTGGTGCTTTGGTCGCTCCACTGATAGTGCGGAGGGGCACCCTCTTGTAGTCATGGTTGGGAGGCCCCATGGCCCCCTTCGGGCTTTTTTACTCCTCTTAGTGCACGTATGAACCATCTTCTTCTAGAGGATATTCTTTTTCCGAATCACAAGGCTCGAATATGAGAGTGTCTTGTGAGGGCGTCTTAGCGGACCTTTCCCTAAACTTTTCCTCCTTTGCTAAGACCAGGCATGATGACTCGGAACACCACTAATTTCGTGAATTTCGTAATTTGGAATTATTATGGTATATTTATTGGAAAGAGTACAAGACATTAATATAAAATATAAAATAATTTATACAATGTTATAGTTATAGTTTTGAAAGAGTAAAAATTATCGCTGAGAAGGGAAAGGATTTAGTAGAAGGCATAGGTACAGAAAGTGGGTTCTCCTGGAGTATGTTCCGCACGAGTTCAGCTTTTTACAAAGAAGTTTTAACATTTTATTTTTGCCCACTAATAGGGTTTTGTATTTTAATTATTACATTAGTTTGCTATGAAAATGCTTGGTTGATTTTTGTTCATTATTTCGCACTTTAATTTCTGTTACGTATGTTATTTTTAATTATTTTTATCTAATACACTTACAGTTATCATTGCTTATTTATCTATTCTTATTTACTTACTTGTTTCTATTATTATTATATTACACTTGTTCTTAATTATTACCAAATAATTACACTTTTAGTTATCGCTACTTATTAATTAGCTTATGTTCACTTGTTTATATTATTTCTACTAATTAGTTGTTATGCACTGGTTTTTGCTATTATTATTTATTATTCACATTAATATAACTTCTTATTATTTATGTATTTATATTTCTGCACTGGTTTTTACTATTATTATTTATTATTC
This sequence comes from Ceratothoa steindachneri, assembly GCA_963969495.1. Taxonomy (NCBI): domain Eukaryota; kingdom Metazoa; phylum Arthropoda; class Malacostraca; order Isopoda; family Cymothoidae; genus Ceratothoa; species Ceratothoa steindachneri. The sequence continues at coordinate 22,693,790 of OZ018332.1, forward strand.
ACATTAATATAACTTCTTATTATCTATGTATTTATATTTCTGCACTGGTTTTACTATTATTATTTAGTATTCACATTAATATAACTTCTTAGGATTTATGTACTTAAATTTATGCACTGGTTTTTACTATTATTATTTATTATTCACATTAATATAACTTCTTATTATTTATGTATTTATCTTTATTCTTCCGAATTTCACTTTTAATTTTAATTGTTTGACACTTTTTAACGACTAGATTATTTCCGATGTCCTCATCCCGCACTTTATGCTCTTGTAAGTTGACCCGTTCACTGTATGTAAGCTTGAATCCGGTATATACATGGTTCCGCTGCACAGGAGACTTTCGTCTTCCTTTGGGGACCACGGCCCCTCAAAGGTCTACTTGAAGTCCCTGTTTCTGATTCCCTGAACTATCTTCACCTGGTTGTTCTTTTCTGTTCGACGTCCGATACTACCAAAGATTTTTAGGTTCACCTCATCCCCGTCGAAAAAGTGTCCTTTTCAAGGACTTCGATTTTGTCGGTAAGAGGCCCTCCTGGATAACTATCGTCATCCTCCGAGCAGTCGTCTGATTGTGTTTTTTCTCCTGTTCCTCCAATTTCGCTGCTGCTCTGGTATTCCTTTTCTTTTTATTACGTTTTTTCTTCGAGCTATTTTGGGGGGTTGCTGGGTTTTCTTTTCTATCTTCTCTTTCTTCTTTTTCAAATACCTGGCTAACGTCTTCTTTGGTGCTCTCTGGTTGTTTTTGTTGCTCTTCGTTTTGATTTGGCATTTTCTTTAGGGTCTCAGTCGGATTTTTCACATATTTGATGTTTAGCACATCCTGAAACGGTGGGTTCGGCGGAAACCACAGCTTCTTTTTGACACCATTGTGTTGGAGCATATTGTTTAGTTCCTCCGGGAAGCTGCCGAGGCGCCCAAGGTTCGCCAAGTGGGTGACGATGACCATGGTCATGATTTCCTTCCACTCAACCGGCAGGATGAGTTTCGGAGAAGCTCTTTCCGTTGCTGTCGTGATTGTTGGTGCAGATGCTGATGCGGCGTAAGATCCTGCGCTGGTCTTTGCCTACTTTTCCTTTTTTAGTTTCTGTCTTTTTACTCGAATCATTTCTTTGCGCAGGGGACATCTCATGGCCAGATCCCGGTGTTCCCCTCCGCAATTTGTGCATCTCTCTTTTCCTTCTCTGCATTCTCTCCAACCGTGGCCGGTTCGAGAGCATGCAACACAAGTCTGTTCTTTCTTTGGACAGTCTTTTGTTGCATGGCTTCCAAGAGCGAGGCAGCTTTGGCAGTTTTCTAAATAAATATATTCTTCTGCCTCAATCTGCTCTGGAGCTACCCGTAGGTAGAACACCAGAAGGCCGTCCCTCATCTCTCTTTGTGCCATTTCGCTTCTGGTGAAAATAATCTTGATGAGCGACTTCCTGATTTTCTCCACTTTGGATATCTTGGCCCATGACTGCTTGGAGATCAGCTCAGCCTTGATATCCTCGGTGGAATTGTCCAGAAAAAGGGGTCGACTTTTCTCAAGATTTTGGTGCGACTTACGACTAATTCGTGGGGGACAATCGCCTCTAGTCCTATTTTTCGTAGGGGATCCTTCGACTCTTCCGAAAAAAGGACCTTCACGTCCTTGTTTTTCCAACAAACCGCTGCCCACCCATTTGGTGTCTCGAGGAGACGGGTTAGTTCGATATTTATTTTGCCAAATATCGTTTCGAACACGGTTTCTCTGGTTGGTTTTTGTTGCCCCGCAATCAATCGGAGGGGGGATCCGTTTGGTGTCCTGGGGGGCTGGGGGACCCATGTCCCCCTGCGGGCAGGGCTGCCCTTCCCCCTCTTGGGCCTCGCCTGTGTCACGGGAAGGTGGAGGACCTCACTATACAACTGACGAAAGTAAGATTTGTCCGTTAGTGGCGTTTTGGCATTCCTTGCCGGAATCTTTTCCTCCTTTGCCGGGACCAGTTGACTCGGAACACTGCACTAGTCGGTACACCTTCTTGTAATTTGGAAAATGTTACGTTACTTTATGTATATAGAAAGCACAGAGATGGATCGCTGTATGTGATACAGGCGGTCAGGTGGTCAGAGAGGAGGGTTGCAGAAAACAGTTAAGAAAAGATAGCGAGAGTTGATAGGTCGGTGGCTATACACCGATGCGTGGTGTTGTTGTGGCGGCGTTGGTTACGTGGCTTGGACTGGACGAGGGTTGGAGGCAGGTCAGGAGGGCGAGGCTGTCTGTTCAGTTGGAAACGCGTTATTCATGGTGCCTACTGGTTATGCGAAGAACGGTATGGGTGGCGGGTGTTCGTGAACCGTGGGATATCGCGGAGCCATTGCGTACCTTCTTACGTGTAACGCCGTATATAGTGGGTCTCTGGTGAGTTTTCCGAGTTGTTTTGTGAGTCTGGTGTGAGCGTAAGTGTTAAGAGGAGCTAGTTTGTTGTTGTTGTGTAGTGCGTCCATTCTCAAGTACAACGGTGAACGTCAAGCGCGCTTCAGAGAAAAGTTCTGAATGCGCTGAGCCTTCCGCTTCCACGTGTCGCTCGCGACTACGAGCAACAGTGGGGCATACGTGAGAATAGGTCGCATAAGTGCTTGGTATAGGTGTAGTTTTAGTCTTTTGCTCGCAGAGTAGAACCTACCCAGAGATACGTTTGTTCTTGAGGATCTTGCTTGTGTTATGTTCTGGTGTATATTGAACCTGAGGGTCTTTTCAAAAGTTACCCCGAGGATTTTGGTACGTTGGGTGTATTCGAGCCTTGTTAGGTTTAGGTGGTTCATGTCTGGTGTATGTGAGTAGATTTGTAGGTTGTGCATGAAGTGGTCTCTAGCGCCGCAGAGTGTCATCTGTGTCTTCTGAGGATTCGTGGCAATCAGCCATTTATCCTCGTAATCTGTCTTCTCGTCTAGTATTGTTTGTACAAAATGGATTTCAGCCGTGTTTACATACAAACAGGTTGAACGTTATTAACTTTATAATTCTATCGTGACGCTGATTGGACAATTATTGCAGTGCTTATGTCTAAAATCTGATTGGTTAATTTGTTAAGGCTAAGGTCTGTTATGACAATTAAATGCATCTCAATCCTGATTGTTTGAATTTTGTAGAATTATGAGTAGATAGAATGATTATTTATATAGGTGTATTTTTGTGGAAAAAGAGAGTTAGCAATCATTATTATTCTAGAAGAAAGAAGTTATCATTAGCATTCGCCATTTCGAGGCTTGTTCCCGCTGTTTACCAATAAATAAAGAATCCAGCTCAATATTTTCATTTATCCTAAGGAAGCTCGTTGATCACATAACCCAGCCTTCTACAGCGAGAAGAGTTCCCCTTTTCGCACATTTTACATAAAAGGGACCTATAATGTCAAAATACGCCATACCTATTTATTCCTCCTTATTTCATTGTTATATTCATAGAGATATGCAAATAAAAAAATACGACTGAATTTATCTGATTTACTAAAATTTCCGGTGTACGAAACCTTTCCACCGCGGAAGAGCTCCTCGAAAGGAGCTCTTCATACAGTCGCGAAAGGATAACGCAAAATCGAGCCTTTGTTTATTGATAAACTAATGTCAAAACTTTTGGCCATGACTATATCCACATCTCGAAATCTTCTCTTGGTCAATTTGTAAATACAATCTGTCAAATTGGTACTTAAAAAAATGCTAAAAAAAAATATGAATGGTCATTGTCCAAAAAATAATGTTCTTGAATCCCACGTTCATGCACCACCGGTGGGAGTTAATGGTGTAGTTCTGTTATTTATCAATTCTTTGATAATGAACTTGAAAATATAATTATAAAGTACTTGGATTACTCTTTGCATTTTCCTGTGGGTTATTTTTGTAATTTTTTCTTCTCTCTCACTTCTTTGTGACGGTATCATATATATATATATATATATATATATATATATATATATATATATATATATATATATATATATGAATAACGTTATAGCCACGAGGAAAATGAAACAACGGAGAACTGCGAGGCCTTTCGACTAATGGTCCTTTACATATATATATATATATATATATATATATATATATATATATATATATATATATAAGTAAAAGTCACGTGAGGTAACACGTGATAAGTATAAATATTTGTATATACCACCTAAGGCAAAGGAAAGATTGATTGGAGCTAGTACTTTCGGTATCTTGATAACATTTTCAAACTCACAATGGTTTATGAAATAGAGAGACACTTTTTATACAAAGCAATGTTTTCCCTATGAAATCAAATGGTCAGATTTTTTAGGGCCTCTGATAAGTTTGATTTGAGGAAGAAAGATAAGACTAGATCTAGAGAAAACAAACCGGGGCTAATATTTACATTTTCCTCCTTTGTGCTGCAGATTAGGAACGATTTGCAGATATTTCTGCTACATATTCTGAGTGCTCTGAGTGCCCTTAGTGCTCTGAGTGCCCTCACTATATAGACCAAAAATAAAAAAAAAATGGAGGAGATTGACTTCAATCTGTGTTACCCGAAATATTTTTTGGAAAACTGCATGTATGAAGCTAAAAAACAACATTCTATAACCGCAAATTAGGGTAAACAAAACTTTTACACAACATATTACTTTTACCTTACCATGATAATTTCTTGTGTGTAGTACCAATGTTAAAACAACTTGATATAAATGTAACTTTTAAATACAATTATCCATTCAAAAATATGTTAATAAAACACAGCCAAAGGAACGATAATAATGTAATATATAGTATACCTTGTTTGGATTGTAATTAATTGTATGTAGGTCAAACTTCTAAAAATATCTCTGTAAGAATTGAACATCATTAAAATTCATTATCTAAGGGATATAAAAATAATGCTTTGGCCGTCCACAGGATTAAGACGGGTCACCAGATTAACTGGTCAAAAGCAGATACCATAATGCAAATAAATGATTTTATTAGCTGAAATATCCTTGAATCGTTCCTAATCTCCAGCACAAAGGAGGGAAATGTAAATATTAGCTCCGGTTTGTTTTCTCTAGATCTAGTCTTATCTTTCTTCCTCAAATCCAACTTATCAGAGGTCATAAAAAATCTGACCATCTGATTTTATAGGGAAAACATTGCTTTGTATAAAAAGTGTCTCTCTATTTCATAAACTATTGTGAGTTTGAAAAAGTTATTAAGATAACGAAAGTACTAGCTCCAATCAATCTTTCCTTTTCCCTACGTGGTACAACCATATATATATATATATATATATATTAGGGTGGTTCCCTCTGAAAAAATTTTTTAGTTTTTTATCTCCACATGCCTGATTGTATTACCACATTGAACAGTAGGTCACATACTCAATTTCCTGAAAATTGAACAATATTTACTTGTCGCTATATGGATCTTAACTTATTAGTCTGCTGGTAAATTATTTTTTGGGATAGAAATGAACAGTCTTTGCAAATACTAGTTTATTTGAAACAGATCTTGGGGTTAAAAGACAATTTAAAAAAAAATATTTATATTAAAGTGAAAAGAAAATAGTTAAATGGCAAATGATTTCTTTTTGACACAAATTATAACTAAAATTGCTGATTAAACAGTGATCCTTTTGAGCACGAGGGAAAATTTTTGTGATGTTTTGCCACAAGTCTGAGAAGCAACTGTTTCTGTTCTTCATCTTTTGTTAGAGATGCATTATACGATTTGATGAGGGCAATAACTCTTTCTGCTGGATCGTTAACAACCATTAAGTTAATCGCTCGACGTTAAAATTCTTGAAAGCACGTATTCACTCCCAAGAACTTGGGTTAGTCTTCAGGAATGCATCCTCTTTCATTAGGAGACTAAAGATTAGCTTGGTTTTTTGAGTTACCAGTTCATGCAAGTCCAAATCATCAATGTTTTTTGTAAGATTCAATCGGCGAACAACTTTGGTGTTTTCATTACGTTGGAGATTAGAGACCATCTTCTGTTTGGTCTCAGCATTAATTCTATGATCGAAAAATGCAAGACCAACAAGATGTTCTCCAAGATACCAAAGGTGTCTGTGAAGAGCTGTGTTTGCTTCTTTAAATATTGTCTGATTTGGGTATTTTGCAAAGTTTTAAGAATCAGAATGTCATTTAAAGGAGCATTAATTCCAAAATGGGCTTCATTCCAAAAACGCGAGTAGACCAAAGCAATAAAAAGAGAGCACTCTGTAATATTGGCCTTTTCACGTTCCGTTAGTTTCAGTTGATGCTTAAACAAGTATATTTTCAGGACATATATAGCCTTAGCCATCCAGCGTGCATGATAAGTTGCTCCTGGGACTCTTAATGTAACTTATGTCTTATCAATGCCTCCAAGAAAGATGATACTGAGTCGCAGCAATTCTTCATAATCGTTACGCAACTGACGAGATTTCAAAGCTCCCTGAAAATATGGGACCATTTCTGCTCGAAGATTATGCATTACTGGATTGACGAATAAACTGCTATCCACCTCTAAAAAATAATCCTTTTTAAGTGACGACCATTGTTCTTTAAAACGTTCGAAGAGACTCCTCTTTGGACCACTTGTAGGCCCAAGTAAAATATTGCAAGCACATGACAACATAATTTCGAAAATATGATAACGGCACGCAATCCAAACAAGCTCCATTCCTAATACTTTTTAATTATGGTACAGGCTCGTTTTTGTAGGCCTGTATTTGATGCAGTTGTTTCAAATACAAGGTCTTGAACTTCGTCACGAAGATGCCAGTCATTAATTGATGAAATGCATGCCATAGCATGATGACTGCGTGGTCAGCTCATCGAAGTCTTCAAAATACTTCGAGGGTTCGACAATGTTGACTACGGGGATATTTTCACACTGAGTGAGAATAGAACGCGCAATCACGGCTTCAAACTTGAACTGAAGCGTTACAACCGCAATCTGTGTGGAAACTTTTTCACCTACAGTATCTGCGGTAAGTGGAACGCACTTCCAGTGGAAGTTGTCAACAGTGAATCTGTTGACCAGTTCAAGTCAAGACTAGACAAAGTCTTGAAAAGTGGCCGTTTAGGGACGCAAAACAATTGAACAGCCATGTGCCCGCTCGATTGCTAGTCCAAAGGTACCCTCTTTGAATGGACCGTAAGGTCTCCTAGGTTACTTACTTTCCTTGTTTTTCCTTGTTACTTCTCCTGTTCCTCGTGTTATTTTTGGCACACTAAGAAGTTTTTCCGTTCTATTTACAGAAACTATTATTGCAATTCGTTCTACTGTTTCCTTTGTCCCATCAATAGCAGGTAGTAGTATTCCATCCCAGTGAAGAAGGATCGGTCCTTCAACAGACAACGAAGCTTTGTCTTCATTGTATGTTGCCTCTCTTACTTGCTTTCTGGAACGTCGTATAGAACTCCTGGAAAGTGTCATAGCTGCAATATCCTGACCCAAGGCTTGTGCTATTGATCCAGCAAACATTGTTGCTTTTCTATCCGTAATATTTGCACGATCAAGAACAGCAGCCACACCTGACGTTGTAAAGATATTTTTTGAATTTGAAGGACTACATTGTGCATTCTTTTTTCTAGTTGAAGAAGGTGGACAAAACTCTTTGTCTGCCGCAGTTAAACTTTCTCTTTCAGATGATACGACTCAAAATCTGCATGAGCAGCAGCCTCTGTTTGATTTTTAGAAGTATATACTTTTTCTTTGTATTGTAAAGCCTTCTCATGTCGATATCCTTTGCGGGATTCCTAAGCTGAAGTAATCTCATTACGGCACGACATACTGCAAGAGAAAATGTTCTCTCTCTGCATCAACAGAAATTGGCGGTCTTCTTCATTTTTTACCACATTTAAAGCATTTTTTGAGGCTATGTCAAAAAGTTTTGAAAGAGTAAATTCGAAACTACGCTCATTCATTCTACATGAGTACAGTTTGGTTTTGTGGTTCTTCTTAAAAGAAAGGTATTCGTGATACAACCTTGAGAGTTTCCTAACGCAAGAGTCTATTCGCTGTGTGGGAATTCGGGCTCTTTCCCATACTTTTATGACTTTTTTGCAAGCGAGGTTGTAACTTTGTGTCAAAGTCATTGACTCCACTTGATGGTGGTACTGAACAACACGAAGCACATCACCACATGCTGGTAGTCTTGCATAGGAAAGCTCACTAGTAGGATGTCCTAAAAGCCAGACTGCCGCAGATGAACGAGTACTTCCAGTCATAATCTGAAACAACAGAAATACAAATTTATTGTAACTGAGTGAGCTTACGGTTCCACTCCATTTAGGTATACTTAGAAGATATTTTTTTTTATACTCTAAAATATCTAAATATTCAATATCCATGAAAGAATAAGCTTTCATTTGACATAAATAAATAGGCTCCTGTGTTTGTAAAAAATTACGGCAATCATGCTTAATTAAAAAATATATATATATATATATATATATATATATATATATATATATATATATATATATATATATATATATATATATATATATATATATATATATATATATATATATATATATATATATATATATATATATATATATATATATATATATATATTGTGAATTAAAATATGAACATAAAGTGTGTTAACATATAATTCTAATATTCTTTAAGTAAGTCTGATATTGATAAAAAACTGCAAATTATCTATACATTGAATAAACAAAGTATATTACTTACCTAAATAATGATATATATACTTGCATAAACCAGCACTTGTATTCACTTGTATTACGTCAACTATTAAACTTCAAACTGCAAATGAACAATTAATCAATCCTCGCTGACTTATATAGGAAATGGTGCGATTGCATCACCATTTGAAACGAGGGGGCGTTATTGCGTCATCACTTTACAAATGGGCTCAGAAATCAACAAGCTGAAACAACAATTATTATTGCATCATAGGCCGAGTATGTGAATGTCATTCTACTTTTCAGATAATGCAATATGTTGATTTTTTTGCGAATTATTGTAATTCATATGGAATGAGTTATCAATGACAAATATAAGATAGTATATAAGTAACAACCAATAAATGCCTACTATTAAAGAGTTCCAATATTTTGACTGAAATTTAAAAATATGGAGACACATAGCGAACTCTAAATATTCACAAATTTAGCCAATAATTTGCATCAGCTCTTTAAACATCTTATAGCATAATTTTAGCCATGTGGAGAACATTTCGAACTAATTTTAATTTTTTGCATATATTTTTGGACCACCCTAATATATATATATATATATATATATATATATATATATATATATATATATATATATATATATATATCATAACTAACTCTATAATTTAAGAAGGGGCTTTTGGGGACTATTTGAATAATAATTTCATCTTAGTTTGGTTATGACATGTTTTTTTATAAAAATTATTTCTAATAATTCTTTTATAATATCAAAAAACAAAATGTTTAAGTTCCTAAAATTTATTTTTATATATTTTCTTCTATAAAATTATTTTAGCAACGTGATATTTTGAAAGGGGGCAAATTTAGTTTAAAAATTGTTATAATTGGCGAAATTCAGAAAATTTCTAAAAATTTATTCATGGATGCTCTTTTTCAGATTTTAAATTTTAATCTTAGTAGCGAAGCACAAGCTCCCCCTCCTTGTAGGGGAGAGTAGCGAAGCCATTGTCTGGCATATATATATATATATATATATATATATATATATATATATATATATATATATATATATATATATATATGAAAATTAACCCACAGGAAAATGAAAAGATGAATTTAAGCACTTTCAAAAAAAATATTTTAAAGGAATAGCATGAAAATGAAGAAGACAACCTTATATACGCTTCAAAGATACGAAGGGAACGCCCATCACATAGTACAAACCAATGAAAAAACAAAAACGAGACAGAAAAATACCAATAAAAAGAACAATAGGCAACTAATAACAGACATATGCATCCCTAAAACGATATACACACAACAACGCCGTGTATACGAATGGAATATGGTGGGTGAAAAAAAAACAAAAAACATTTTAAAGGATTATCATTAGAACGGAAACATTTAGGGCTTAAGAGTTATCCACGATCACAGCAGAGACACGCGGTGAGGGGGCGGCAATGTGAATGATATTACACTAATAAAGAGTGATACCAGGCTGCATTATTAAGTTATTTCATTTAGTACAAGTTTTTTTTTAAACAAGGTCGAGTTTAAATAAGCCAGGGAAAATATTTATATTAGGTAAGATGCCAAGTAATGAACACTCGACCATATTTCTTTTTGTGAAATCAGCGGAATGATAAAGGAATTTTGCAGAGTTCCTGTCAATGGGGTGGTTATTTTCGGATAAATCTAAAAATATAGCGCTGTTTATTTCACCTCTTCTCATATTATACTGATGTTGGTAAGTTCTATTAGATAAAGATTTACCAGTTTGCCCGAAGTAAGGAAAATTGCAAATAGAACCTTCTATAGAATATACTCCACCTTTTTCCTTGGTTTAAACCTTTACAGCTGCTGCACCTATCAATTCAAAGTTAATGCCTGTAGAACTTTAATTCACCGTGCTTTCAATATCTGTTCTAACTTGACCCTATTCCATTTGGAAATGATCAAACTTAAAACTTTTTTTAAAATTAGACAACTAACCACCCCATATTTTTATAAATTGCACTAGGAACTTTTTAAATAATATCTTTAAACCTATAAGTAATTAAATGTTCCCCGCAAAAAATTATACATTTCCTTTCCCTTTATGGGATACCAAACAAATACTTTTAGGAAGGAATTGTCTAATATTTTGAAAAAATTCTATCCGCATTTAAATTTAACGCCGATTTTTGTAAACCCCTTAAAATTAGTTCCTTGTTCACTGTAAAGGACTCCATTCCTGACATTTTGCGTTCTAGAATAGTATATAAATATACTTGTCCTAAATGTTCTTTGGGAACGTACATTGGATGTACGGAACGTCTTCTCAAGGATCGCATTGATGCTCACCGTGGGGTCAGTCACAGTACAGGAATGGATCTCTCCGTAAAAGAAAACTCTGTTGTCCGATCTCATTCCTATTCATGTAAAATACCTATAAATTATAATCAATTTAAAATATTATCCGCATCAAAATCTAAATCTGACCTTCTCATAATTGAGTCCCTTTTAATTTTATATAATCAGTCTCAGTTAAATAAGGACTCTACTTCCACACCGTTATATATTTCCTGATTAATTTCGTTTGATTTTTTTTAACTAGTTACCATTAATTAATTACCAATTAAACAACCAACTAGCTAACATTTTTTTTCGACCAACCAACTACATAGATCAGAGAACCAACTAATACTAAATCACATCTTTCCTGGTAATATATTTTTTAAATTTCATTCATTCAGTTCACAGCTTTCTCCGAATTAGGTAACAAATTTTACTGTATTCATTGAAGTTTTCCTTTTCTTCTAATTGTAACTTCATTAATTTCGGTGGAATTTATTTATTTTTTATCTTAATATACAGATTTTTGTCTTTTATATTGCATTTTGATTTTTTCTTTTTGTTTTACATCCTAGTACATTTTTAGCCTAAAGCCATTAATATTATCATTGTTCTCATAATTGTTAAGCAATTGTTCTTATATAAATCTTTAATATTCTAGCCGAAACGTTGGCAATATACGTTATATTCAATATATATATATATATATATATATATATATATATATATATATATATATATATATATATATATGATTACAAGACCAAATAACATCATCTTAATGAATGTACAGGAAGCCGAACGAGTGCGGTAATGAATTATGGACAAATGAAAATTATAGAGTGCCTGGAGAAAGGGATCAGCGACATAACAGTTTGTCGGAATTGGGTTGATTACCTACTTGCCATTCTCTTGCACTGGGTTGATTACCTATTTGCCATTCTCTTGCACTGGGTTGATTACCTACTTGCCATTCTCTTGCACTGGTTGATTACCTACTTGCCATTCTCTCGCACTGGGTTGATTACCTACTTGCCATTCTCTTTCACTGGGTTGATTACCTACTTGCCATTTTCTTGCACTGGGTTGATTACCTACTTGCCATTCTCTTGTACTGGGTTGATTACCTACTTGCCATTCTCTTGAACTGGGTTGATTACCTACTTGCCATTCTCTTGAACTGGGTTGATGACCTACTTGCCATTCTCTTGCACTGGGTTGATTACCTACTTGCCATTCTCTTGCACTGGGTTGATTACCTACTTGCCATTTTCTTGCACTGGGTTGATTATCTACTTGCCATTCTCTTTCACTGGGTTGATTACCTACTTGGCATTCTCTTGCACTGGATTGATTACCTACTTGCCATTCTCTTGCACTGGGTTGATTACCTGCTGGTCATTCTCTTGCAGGTGGTGATTACCTACTTACAACTCTCTTGCATGTGGTGATTACCTACTTGCCATTCTCTTGCAGGTGGTGATTAGCTACTTACCACTCTCTTGCATGCGGTGATTACCTACTTGCCATTCTCTTGCATGCGGTGATTACCTACTTGTCATTCTCTTGCATGCGGTGATTACCTACTTGCCATTCTCTTGCGTGCGGTTATTACATACTTTCTATTCTCTTGCATGCGGTGATTACATACTTGTCATTATTTTTTGCCTAAGTTTGATTACCTACTTGGCATTCTCTTGCACTGGATTGATTATCTACTTGCCATTCTCTTGCACTGGGTTGATTACCTGCTGGTCATTCTCTTGCAGGTGGTGATTACCTACTTACAACTCTCTTGCATGTGGTGATTACCTACTTGCCATTCTCTTGCAGGTGGTGATTAGCTACTTACCACTCTCTTGCATGCGGTGATTACCTACTTGCCATTCTCTTGCATGCGGTGATTACCTACTTGTCATTTTCTTGCATGCGGTGATTACCTACTTGCCATTCTCTTGCGTGCGGTTATTACATACTTTCTATTCTCTTGCATGCGGTGATTACATACTTGTCATTATTTTTTGCCTAAGTTTGATTACATACTTGCCATTCTCTTGCATTGGTTCAAATACATACTTGCCATTCTTTTGCCTAAGTTTGATTACATACTTGCCATTCTCTTACATTGGTTCAAATACATACTTGCCATTCTTTTGCCTAAGTTTGATTACATACTTGCCATTCTCTTGCATTGGTTTAAATACATACTTGCCATTCTTTTGCCTAAGTTTGATTACATACTTGCCATTCTCTTGAATTATATCGATTACATACTTGCCATTCTTTTGCCTAAGTTTGATTACATACCTGCCATTCTCTTGAATTATGTCGATTACATACTTGCCATTCTTTTTCCTAAGTTTGATTACATACTTGCCATTCTCTTGCATTGGTTCAAATAAATACTTGCCATTCTTTTGCTCTAAGTTTGATTACATACTTGCCATTCTCTTGAATTATGTCGATTACATACTTGCCATTCTTTTGCCTAAGTTTGATTACATACTTGCCATTCTCTTGCAATAGGTCGATCACATACTTGCCATTCTCGTGCATTAGATCGATTACCTACTTGCCATTCTCTTGAATTATGTCGATTACATACTTTCCGTCTATAATTAGAAGAAAAACGATTTCAAAAGTCGCAAAACGCTACATTTGGACTTGCAAAAACAACAAAAGCAGCGATCTAGAAACAGTTAAAATCTACAGAAAGTTTTTGTCTCTAAAAACAACATACAAAAAATAAATGGAAAAAACCATAACCAGCAGACTACCACAAACCCTCGACTGTAATTAGCCAGTGAAAGAGGCGGGAACAAGAAGTAACACGACCATCTTTAGAGTGTTATGGTAGCGAACCACTGAAGCCGAGAGACAGGACTCTTCCGCCTGGCGTTCTTAGAGTGGGAAGGATCTTGGATCCAGTCAACACGAGACACCTCTCAGAGGCTACAGAACCGCTGTAGCGAGGCTTCTTTGAACCACACTCCTAACACTACAGGGATCTAACATCTCTCATAGGAGATCTGTAGAGAAACCGGTGAAATTAGAGGACGTGAAAATGTGCGGAAGATATATGGCCGCAGATTTACCTGCCGGTGGTATTCGGGCTGGGTGGAACACCCGCCCCCCCTCCGTTGGAGCTGGAAGAGCACACAGCCCCCCCCCCAGATGTCAGTTGCAGCAAAGGGCCAAAGCTATAATTGAGATCAGCTTGGGGATTAGAGAATGGATCTCAACACGGGGGAAATGGGAGAATGGTGGAGGCGGGGTAACCCAGCCCCTCAAACGGAGACAGGAGGGTGAGGGTTGATCCATTCGCTCTCGGCCCCTATCAAGGTTGGGATGCGACTAGCCTACAAATTTAGTTACCGGCCAAGAAATTTAGGCGGAAAGAAGCTAAGGAAAAAGGAGGGAAGATGTCTGGAAGGAATAAAGCCCAGGTAGTTTCAACATTTTTTGAGAACACCGGGAGGCCTGGGGCGGGAAGGGCGTGCCATTGCTCCAAGTGCCAGGTATAATAGTCAATTGGGGGTAACCCCCCACGGGAAAAGAAAAAGGAAAGGAATTTGGAGAGGGATGAAAAATGGATCTGAAATAATGGGAGATAATTGAGGCAGCGGCGCTCGGTCGAGGAGGCGCCGTTGTTGTCTTCAAATCCAGAGGAATTACGGGGAAAAAAAAGAAGAAGAAGAAGAAGAAGAAGAAGAAGAAGAAGAAGGATTACAAGCTATTACAAGTTTAACGCCATCTGTCCCCCGTCATTGGGTGTAGACATTCTTGCAAACGATATTGAGACATTTCAAATTTTGGAAAAAGAAGACCCGAGAGAGTTCGCCATTTTTTCCCCTTTTGACTTGTATTTGATGTGATGTTGTGCAGCTCCTCCAGGTTTCGGTTGTAGCAGAGGCCTTGCCCCAATTCCACCCTCACCTCTTCCGTATATAAATATAAATAAACCAGGCAATGGCTTGGCCACTGGAGCTTGCGCTTCACTGCTAAGATTACAATTTAGAATCTGAAAAAAAGCAGCCATGATTAGATTTGTCTAAATTTTCTGAACTTCGCCAATTATAATAATTTTAAAAGGGAACTTTAAACTAAATTTCCCCCTTTTTAAAATATTACGTTGCTAAAATATAGTTGTAGAAGAAAATATATAAAAATCAATTTTCTGAACTTCATCTTTTTGTTTTGGATATTATAAAAGAATTATTGGAAATAATTTTGATAAAAAACATAAGTCATAACCAAACTAAGATGAAATTATTATTCAAATACTCAAAAAAAAACCCTTCTTAAATTATAGAGTTAGTGATGATGATGAAGTGATGATGATAAAATTGATCATTGTAATAGCCTAATTTCCCTTTGCTGCTTAAATCCTTGTTCTTCAATTACCAGCCAAAAGTCGCAAAAAACTTAATTATTTATCAACCATTTTCCCTTAAACTAATTTACCTCTTAAAATCTTTCGAAATGTATTCATTTTGGAATTAACTGAAATCCCTTATGAGGTAAACATTTATTATTAAAAAGCTCACTTCTGTTATAGATAGGCAAAAAGGCCGTGTGGTTTTACTTTTCCTTTTATTATTCAATATTTGAGGTGCTTCACTTTTGATCTTTGTCTCCCAACCGAGTTTATATAAGTAATCGCGTGGTTGTGTTTGGTCGGTTGTCGAGAAGCTTTATTCCGGTCGACCGCATCATTTGCACGAGCTCCTGACCTCCTGAAAAATTGTTCATCTCTCAATTCAATCTTTTGATCATTCTCCTAAATAGAGATGGAAGGATTAGATGCGATAGAAAGGATGTGGGAGGAGGATCAAGAATATGACAGAGTAATAGAGGAGTTTAGAGGTCAGGTTTGGGAAGGAAGGATTCCATTTTATAGATAGATGAGTCGGGTTTCAAGAAGGCCAAGACTTAGCACCATAAGAGAAGAATATGTTAAGGAGGAAAAGAAGAAGAGAATTAGGAAAAAGAAGAGAATGAAGAATATCTTAGCTTTGTTGTTTCGGGAAGAAAGAAAGAAATGAATGAGGATAAAAAGATAACAGCATAATAGTAGAATATAGGTGATAAACTTTATTATCTGTTTCAATATATGGAGTGTAAGTGGGCAAGCATAAATAAATAAAAAGGAATAACGAGGGTATCATTTTTTTCTTTAACCTTTAAACTTAGATCATCTTTATTTGTTTATTTATGAAATAACCTCAGTATTTTATTTAAACCATTACAAAATAAATTCTTTTAAATATGGTAAATAAAAATAGGTCTATTAAAATAAAATTTTACCTTTCATTTTCCGACAGGTGAAAATGCCTTCACCTTTGAAGGAAACCATCACCTGTCACTCCATCCACTCTTCGGGCGATGGGTGGTGTTACGATGCCCCAGCTACGAGTAAACCCACGAGGGGCGGCAGGTTCTCCTGACCCAAGTGCCCCAAGAGAACCTGGTGCTCCTGACTCTCTCGAGTCGTCTCTTTCACCTCTTTTCAATCTCCTACTTTAATTGCCGCGCCTGTATAGACCCAATAAAGGAGGAAAGATGGCGTTACACATTCTAAAATAACATGGGCTTGCCATCCATTCTCATTTCGATATTTGCTATTAATTTTAAGGAGATTGTCTTCCATTAAAAGGAAAAGTGGTGAAATACTTAATAGGAAGGCACCCCCCTCCCGGCCCCCCTAAAGGACAAAGGCGATTCCCTCCTTTTATTCTCTTCTCAGCTATTTTGTCGAATCAGAGGAGGCAGCTTCAAGAGGCTAAAATAAATTATACCCACTACCCTCCCCCACCCCTCGACCTCCAAAACCCCTCGTACCCTCAATGGGTAGTGAACGAGAGGAGGAGACCGATCCTTTATTCTATTCACAATTAAACCATTTTTATTCTTTGCTCTTGGGATTATTCGCACCTCTTAACCCCAAACCCTTATTTGCCCTATTTATACCTTACACCTGGTAACTGAATCAGCACCCCCCCCCCCAAAAAAAAAAATAGGGAAGGTACCGCTCACTTAGTGGACTTGAACCCTTTAAAGGACAGGGAAGGGGGCTTGAAATGTAGCGCGTTCTGCTTTTTCCTTCTGGTACCCACTTTTCCTCCGATTATCCGGTCCCCTTAGGGGACCGGATGATAATAATTCCTCATCATCCGCTACCCCCTTAGGGGACCGGACGATAATAATTCCTCATCATCCGCTACCCCCTTAGGGGACCGGATGATAATAATTCCTCATCATCCGCTACCCCCTTAGGGGACCGGACGATAATAATTCCTCATCATCCGCTACCCCCTTAGGGGACCGGATGATAATAATTCCTCATCATCCGCTACCCCCTTAGGGGACCGGATGATAATAATACCTCATCATCCGCTACCCCCCTTAGGGGACCGGATGATAATAATACCTCATCATCCGCTACCCCCTTAGGGGACCGGATGATAATAATTCCTCATCATCCGCTACCCCCCTTAGGGGACCGGATAATAATAATACCTTATCATCCGCTACCCCCCTTAGGGGACCGGATGATAATAATACCTCATCATCCGCTCCCACCCCCTTAGGGGACCGGTAAGAGGCATAACGATTTGCTTTCCTCACCGCCGTGCTGACGGGACTCAGCGCCCCCTCCGGCCCCACCTTAGCTTCTCTCCCTTCCTTCGCTATTATCTTCTCTCTGATTTTTGGTACCAACTCTCTTCCTACCACTACAAACCATTTGGTAAATTGTCACGAGGGGCTCGTTACTTTGAGACTGGCTACGGACCCCCCCCCTCCCCCGGCAACCCAAAATGGAATATTGGCATCCCAAGCCGCTCTTCTCCCTTCCCCACTTTTGGGGGGCTGCTAAGAAGGTGCAGAACTTCATAGTCGGCGTTCGGTCCGTGGGGCTGAACTTGAACCAAGAAGGGACTTGACAAGGGATCACGACCCACCAGGATGCGTCCGGCACGGTCCGCATAGTTTAACCCCTGTGCGGGGATGTCCGTGGCACCTGCGCCTACACGCCAACGGTGTTGTTTGGAACCGGCCCGTTGTCTGCGCCACTGGGCATCCGCAATGGTTACTGGAAGCCAAACTCCTGGTACCTTCTTTGGGTTTCAGGCTCCTCTGCTGATGAAAACTGTCTAAACGGTGCGTTCATGGACTGAGTACCCTCCGTTTTCTACTAGCAAGTTCTTTTTTTCCTAAAAACAATACCATCAATCGAGCAAATAATGAAAAAAGCTGCGCATCCTCCACCTCTACCCACCCCAAAGCGCTTCCTTGTCTGTTGAACATAGATACTACACCGCCACGAGGACAAAAAAGAATCGCCATTGAAGAAGAAACCACATACCAAAAGATAGCAGAAACTACTTCTAAATCCACAAAAACTCCACCAAGTAAAAAACCCAAACAAACCAGCCAACGATCAACAAAAGCCCTTCTAGAACTTCTAGTTCCAGGGGTGACTTTGGTGTGGTGGCGCACGTCAGCCCTCACTCTGGGTCGGCCTGTCCTTTGAGTCCGCTCAACGACATCTTGTATCAGGTTTGAGAGTACAGCCTTTCCTTTAAGGGAAAGGTGCACCCGATCCCTTTGGTAGAGGGATCGTTCCTACCATAAAAGATACGGTAGGGGTCGACAAAAAACACCCCCTCCGCCGTAGATAAATCTTCTAGTCGTTGGTTCAATGAGACGTTCCTCGAGTGAGCAATACAGCTTGGACCTCTTCTCGGGAGCATCCCGACCACGATACGTCTGCGGGTTTTCAACACATAGTCATCCACAGCCCCCATGACAGTCTGAAGGATCTCACTTGTAGGGCCTACCATACATTCTCTGAGGTAGATGTCGTTGCCACTTACCATTAGGGCAACGACTGAACTCTCAGAAATCTGAGATTTCTCAGGCTCTACTCTTATCTGGTTGTTCCCATGTCCTGGGAGGCAGCTTACCCTCACACTGGGGCGAAGGCGGGCCGCTAGCATGGAGTGCGAGTCCCTTGATTGAGAATCACCAATAAGGATAACCCTCGCACCTTTGGATGCAGAGGACAGAGTCTTCCCTTTCGGAAACGACTTCTCTGTTTGCTCTTTACTCTTCATATTTTTCTTCTTTTTATTCTTCTTTCTTTTTTCCTATCTTCCTCTGGTTTAACTTCTGTTACTGCTTTCTCTTTTTCTGTTTCTAACTTCGCTTCTTTTTTCTTTCCTTTCTTCCTCTTTCTCTTCTTCTTTTTGGCCTGTTGAGCCAGTCCCGCAGCAGCTGACTCCAGCTCTGGGACGTTGGAAGGCTGGCGTGGCACTATCAATGCAGTGCTCGCTTCTTGGGAGAGGATCTCGTCGGCGGATCGACCCACGTCGATGGGAGATACATCTTGAGCCGACTGGACCTCTATTCTTGAGGACAACTCGGCGATCCTGTTCTCGAGATGGCGAAGCTGACGCGCGTGTTTAGACTCAGGGTTCTGCAGCTTCCTCTCCAGTTCTTTAGATATTTGCTCAGATGATCTATATAGATCTTTCAGCTCTTGCACTTCTCCTTTAAGGACACAGTCAGTGCAGATAATTACCGGGTGGCAATTTTGAGTAACCGTCCTCCGGGAAGTCCACCCACCACTTGTCCTTTTTGCACACCAAATATGTGTATTTAAGAGCAGCCGGTCCTTTCTTTCCAGTCATGCTGAACACTTTATACTGAACACTTTATATACTGCTGTTCGTCCAACCGAGTCGTTCAAGCCCGGCGTACCGTGGCTCCCAACCAAGCAGCACTGACAGCCTCCGAAGGGATGAATCCATTTTTCATCAAGTGAACAGCGGAAGATGCCCCGTACTAAACTCCTACTAGTTCCCTTCAGGACGGCCAGGATCTCGGCGTAGCGTTCAATGGATATCCCGCCACACCAAGGGACTTGACCCAGTGCTTGGTGTTGGCCTGGCAACCAAACTGGAAACAAGGCCCGTGAGCTTGGACAGTTGCTACCAGAGGCACCCCTCAGCGGTTACTAGGAATGGTCAGTAATTACGCGCCAGGGAAGGGATTATCGGGGCACTTACCATTATCTCATTCATCACGCCTCAGAACGCGCGCGCGAGAGAGAGAAAGAGAGCTACAAGGAGCTACAAGGATAAGATGTACTCTAGAAGACCTTACGGCCCATTCAGAGAGGGTATCTTTGGACTAGCAGTCGAGCAGGCACAGTTCTGATCAATGGCTTACGTGCCCAAACGGCCACTTTTCAAAACTTTGTCCAGTCTTAACTTGAACTGATCAACATAATTGCTGTTGACAACTTCCACTGGAAGTGCGTTCCAGCTACCACAGATGCTGTATGTGAAAAATCTCCCAAACAGATCGCGGTGGTAACGCTTCAGCTCAAATTTGTAGCCGTGATTTCTAGTTCTATCCTCACTAAGTTTGAAAACATCATTGTAGTCTACATTGTCGAAGCCTCGAAGTATTTTAAACACTTCGATAAGCTGACCACGCAGTCTCCAAGTGTCAAACGAGAACAGATCTAATTCCCTTAATCTATTGTTGTAACTTTTGTGTCTCATAAAGGGAATCAGTTTGGTTGCCCTGGCTTGCACACGTTCCAATCTCGCGATATCCTTTCGAAATGAAGGACTCCAAAATTGTACGGCATACTCCAGGTGCGGTCGAACAAGCGAATTATACAAACATACTACTATTTCCTTGTTTCGATATCCAAACTGTTGCTTTATATAGCCTAACATCCTTTGGGTCTTTTCCCCGCCTATATGCACTGTTTCGAGAACTTGAGGTCACTAGTGATTGTTACACCCAAGTCCTTTTCGGTATCAGTGGGTTGTAGAGCAGTGCCCTTAAGGATATGCCGTGATTGGGGGTCCTCCGTTCCGCAAGTTAACCTGCAAAATCTGCAAAGTTTATAGATGGAGTGAAGACTTCGGGGACAGGAGCTGCAAGGAGCTCACATATGCCGTTAGTGTCTGTGACTTCTGCGAACTGGAGAAGCGCCTGGGCGAGAGCATCGCTCACCTGAGAGAGGAGAACTCCCTCCTCAAAAGGGAAGTTCACCTTTTAAAATCAGAGAGGTGCAGATGCTCAGGCGAGTGCGAAGGATAGAAGTCCTCTGACGTCCCAGAGCAGGAGTCTTCTGCTGCAGGACTGGCTCAACGATCCAAAAAGAAGAAAAGAAAGAGGAAGAAGGGAAAGAAGAAAGAAGAGAAATTAGAAAGAGAAGAAAAAAAAGTGGAATCAGAGGATGAGAAAGTAAAAACAGAAGAAGAAACGACAAAGGAAGACAAGAAGAAGAAGAAGAAAAAGGTAGAGAAAAAAGAGGAAACCGGCAAGTCGCTTCCAAAGGGAAGACTCAGTCGTCTGCAGACAAATGTGCAAGGTTCACCCTTATTGGTGATTCTCAAGCACGGGGTCTACAGCCCCTGCTAGCGACCCGCCTTCGCACTACTGTGAAGGTAAGCTGCCTGCCAGGACGGGTTAACCACCACATCAGAGGAGAGGCGGAGAAATCTCATATTTCTGAGAGCTCAAATATTATTGCTCTTGTAAAATACCACTACATGAGTGTATTCAAACCTACACTGTAGTTATAAAAGCTGCAGCTATGATAGTAACTGCGGTTCCCCCGACTCAAGCCAGTGTTCAAAGATTGTTTTCTGCATTGAAATTTATAAAATCAGATCTTAGAGCTTCAATTAAGCAAGATCTTGCAGAGGCTATATTATTCCTAAAAAAAAAAGTTTTTTTGTTTTTTCTTAAAAAAAAATTATAGATATAATTAATTTTTATGTTTTATGCACATATATATATATTAGGATATATTTTTTCTTTTAAATTTTTGTTTTAATTATGTACATCAGGATTTTTTTTCTTTTGAAATGTTAAAAAACTCTGAATTTGGTTTTCTTTTATAAATAAAATTTCCGGTAAACATTACGATCGGTGGCGCGAATGATGGGACGCAAACTATTTCGTCCGTGTTCCAATATGTTTCACCTTTTTGGAGTAAATTCAAGGGGACTGCTCGTGGGGTTTTAGCACTGGGGTTTTAGGGGGAGGGCTGGGGGACACATTCCCCATTATATAATCATAATTGAGTAATACTTCATATTAGGGGGGCACGGTAGGTGGCGCCGTTAGTAGGCTACAATTTTGAGCTACAATATATGTCTTATGACGTCAGACGGTAGCTTCAGATGTGACCAATCACGGCGTTATATTTTTTTGTTGTTTTAGGGGTTTGTAACCTTTATTCTGTATTATTTACTAAATATCTGCGCCACTGCTCTTTTATAGTTTTTTCTAAGTTAGTTAAGGTTTCTTGATGTCTTTTATTGTTTTATCCTTTTTTTGTTTTCGTATTTTTTGTTTCGCTGCTAACGATAACAGCTTTTTACTGACAACGGCGTAGCTATAAATAGGACCTGCTGCGCAAATGTTTCGGTTTCGTCATGCTCTAGTTGTGCTTCTTTGTTATTCGAATTCGGGTTTATTTTGAATGACCGCGAAAACTTTTAGATTTTTTAGAGGCACATAAACTAATCGAGAAAACTATAAAATTACGGAAATGCAGTTCAAATTTAAATTTTTCAGATAAATTTAATGTTTCGTTGCGATAAAATATATGTAAACGAAAACAGTAAGCAAAAGCGGTGCCTTTTCAAACAATTAGTGCGTAGGGGTACATTTTTTACGAGTTCCCATTTAAGTTTAAATACATTGTTCAAATTTCATATTTTTTCGTAATTAATCGTTTTACGTAAGTAAGTAAGTATTGTTTGTCATTAGGTAACCAGGTTTTTTTCTGCTAGTAAAAAAGCTGTTGTTGTTCGCAGAGAAACAAAAAATACGAAAAATAAAATGCCCCCCCTCCCCAGTAAATTCAAGGGAACTGCTCTTGGGGGAGATATTACTGCGGGGAAGGGGGGGGCACCCTACGATGATCCTGAATTTCAATCATTTTTTTGTTTGGGGGGGGGGGTCTGGGGGCACAGCCCCTCAGTATATACTTGTATACCAAAAAATAAAACGCCGTCATTGGTCACATCTGACGCTACCGTCTGATGACGTCATAAGACATATATTGTAGCCTATAAACAGTGCCACCTACCGTGTGCCCCTAAACGGAAGTGTTACCCATAATTGTTTATAGAATAATGTTCTAACATTTTTTTAACGTTTTTATTTAACCAAACGCGCATGAATATTCATGCGCGGGTGAACGAAACATACACGCAAAAACCCCCCCACTTTCGGGTGCGCCGCCCATCTTCATGTTTACCAAATTTCCATATTGAATAGGTACTTTAGGTAATTCAACCACTTAAGCTGATAATTTATAAAATATGAATTTGAAAAAAATAGCCAGATGATAAACTCAATAAAGAGGGAAACCCATCATCACAGTTTTCATGCAGTAAAAGATTTTTAAGATTATTAGATAAAACCCAGAGTTGGAGTTGAACTATTGAAAATCTAAGGAGTCTGAGTTAGGGTTTTAGCCTAACGAAAATTATAATTGTGTTAAAATGAATCATATCCGGAGGGTTAATAAATTTTATAGAGATTTGGACCAAAATAGTTATGTATAGTAGACTTGAAGGAAGATTTAGGGTAATATTTCAGTTTAGGGGGGCACGATAGGGGGCGCTGTTTCTGGGCTACAATTTGGGCTTTATGACGTCAGACGTCAAAAGGCGAAGTCCCTCATTTCAAAAGTAACTAAAATGTTATTTTTTTTGCGAACATAGCCTATAGTAGGCGACTATCGTCTCTACTTTTTCGATAAACGTGTAGAGCCGATAGCACGTTTATCAAAACAGCAAAGACGATAGCGTCGCCTAATTTAGGCTATTGCCGCCAAATATTTTAAAAAAATTTAGTTACTTTGGAAATAGATTTCAGCCCAAATCTATCGGGACCAAGTTGCTTTTATGTTTCGCTCAGACACGCAGAAACGATTTGTTTTAAAAAAAACCAAAACGTGAGAACATTATTCTATAAACAATTACGATTAAATACTGGCCCCCAGACCCCCCTTCCCCATTGATTGAAATCTCAGGGTCATCGAAGATCGAACTCCTTCGCGAGCCGTTACTCGAAATTACTCAGAAAACGTGAAACATATTGCAACATGGACGAAATATTATGCGGCCAGGACGGTGGACAAGCGGAGGCGACCGCGTGACATAGATCTTCAGGTTTACCCTATCTCCACCTTTCACTATTATAATTAAGCCGCGCTTCTTTTAAATGAGACCACGATCTATAGAAAAGTCTATTAAATTGACCGAGGAATTAACCCAAGTCGTATTGAAGTCGAACAAACCCTATTCATAGGTATTTCGTTCTTTTAAATGCGCGGTTTCAGATTACCAATGTTTGAAATAAGATTGAATTAAGAGTTGCCAGTGTGTGAAATTAATGGTTTAGTTTCACAAAAATAGTTAAACGAAACATACAAAGTTTAATACATTAGTAATTATAAAAAAAATCAATGCATTACTAAATAATATAATTAAGTAGAAGTGCAGGCTTTTACTAAATAATAAAGAAGAAAGGAAAAACAAAATAATAAAACAAATATAACGCCGTGATTGGCCCCCTTTGAAGCTACCTTCTGATGCCATAAGGCCTAGATTGTATCCCAGAAACAGCGCCCCCTATCGTGCTCCCCTAAATTCAAGTATTACCAGATATAGTACTCAGTGCAACGACATCATCAGGTAAAGAGCTCCAGAGACCCACGCACCTAATGGAAAAGAACTTACGATTAGCGTCTATAGAACAGTGAGGTAGAAGAATTGGCTACTTATGGCTCCTAGTACCCCGTGAAGGTGCCAAAGGGAAAATTTCACTATAACATAATAACATAACATAATTTCACGGATGACAAAAGCCACAAGGGCCTATCAAAGGTCATCCGTATCCATCAAATCCACCCACATAAAGCATTCATAGGATTTTGTCAGATCATGCATCTACAATATACAATTTAACAATCCATAGGAATGTCCAACCATGCATCTACAATATATAATTTAAAGCCTCCATAGGAGTCTGTCAAAAACAAAATCAAAGTCCCCCAAAATATACAATAAAAAGAAACTGCATCCACAGGAATGAGTCAAGAAACATATCCACATACCAAAAAGTAAGAAATTAACCCTCCATCCCCATATAATCATCCAATCTGCGCTTGAAAACATTCAAGTTTGGGCTGTCTACAGTCTCAGATGGCAAACTATTCCAATAATCCACCACTCTGTTAGTGAAAAAATATTTTCTAACATCCAGTCTGCACCTCTGTTTTTTAATCTTTAAGTGGTGGCCTCTAGTCCTATTACTACCTTCTAACTCAAATAACTTGCTGAAATCCAATTTATCCACCCCAGAAAAGATTTTAAAAAGCTCAATCATATCTCCCCTCACACACCTTCTTTCAAATGGAAAACATATTTAATACATATTTAAAACATATTTAAAACATATTTAATGAAAGTAAATGGAAGGGAGTGAGAGTTTGTCTGCCGGGTGCTGGTGTAAATGATGTGTGTGAGAGGTATGATAGGTTGGTGTCTGGGTGTGAGAGGGAAGCAGTTGTGATTACACATGTCGGAGTAAACGATGTAAAGAAGGTGGGTACTTGTGAGTTACGACAGCGGTATAAAAGGCTGATTGAAAGGATGTGTGAAAGTAGAGTAAAAGGCGTTGTTTCAGGTGTGCTTCCCAGAATGGATGTGGGGATGGAATGGTTGTCTCGTGCAATGGGGTTGAATGAATATGTGAAAGGTTTGTGCGAGGAGTCAGGATTGGTATTTGTAGATGTTTGGAGTGGGTTTTATGGGAATAAGGGTTTGTATGCGATGGATGGACTCCATCTGAGCCGAGATGGGGTTGAGGTTTTGTGGCGGGAATTAGATAGTGTTATTAGGTCTTTAGAGGCGGGAAACTAGGTTTTGATAGTGGTCAGGGAAATTTAATGGCTCAAAGTGAGGCAGGGAAAGGAAGCAAACACAGATTTGTAGAAGGTAGGCAGGCTAATGGAAGTGCTTTAGGGTTAAACTACTTGAGTAGTGAAAGTGGTCAGGGAAATACAAGAGTACAGGGTCGGGGAAAGAGAGAAAGGAGATGCAGAGGAGATAGGCCCTCAGGTGCTTCAGGGATAGGTGGGCTGAGTTGTCTTTACACAAATGCTCGTAGTCTTAGAAATAAGAAGGATGAATTATTTAGTTATATCATTCATGAAGATATAGATATAATATGTATAGTTGAATCATGGGTTAATGAAAATATATTTAATGATAATGTCAGTGAATTTGAACTAGAGGGTTATACTATGTACATTAGTCAAAGGAGAGATAGGACTGGTGGTGGGTTGATTATTTATATCAGAAATAGCATTTCTTCAAATCTAAATAACTCTATAAAGCAAGGAGAAGGTGAATCATTATGGATAGATATTAAGGTTGGTAAAAATAGGAAAATACACTTGGGAGCTTTTTATAGACCACCAGGACAGACTGATTGTATCGATGAGTTAATGATTAGGGAAATAAGTAAAGGATGCAAAGAAGATACAGTTATTCTTGGTGACTTTAATTTAACTTCTGTAGACTGGGAAAATATGATAGGAAGAGATAGAGCAAGTTGTAAGTTTATGGAGTGTTTTGAGGATAACTTTTTGATCCAATTTGTTAATAAGCCAACAAGGGGTGCCAATATATTAGATCTAATTCTTTCAAATGATGATCACTTAGTTCAAGGATTGAGTGTAGGGGAATCATTGGGAAACAGTGATCATCAGATGGTTCGGTTTAATTTGCAAATAGTTAAGGGTAGAACAACGACAAACTCCACGAAAATTCCAAATTTTTATAGGGGAGATTACGATAAATTACGCAGCATGCTAAATCAGATTAGGTGGGATATAGAATTCCATGGAAAGAATACTTATGAGATGTGGGATATTTTTAAGACTATATTAAACATGGTTCAGGAACAGTGTATTCCGATGAAGTCTATTAGGAAGAAATGTAGGAAACCATTATGGTGGAACCAAGAAATAGCTAATAAAGTTTCAGAGAAAAAAAGGGCATACCAGAGATTACAAAGTGAGAGTAGTTTAGATAATTTAAACCATTATAGGTCAACCAGAAATGAACTAAATAAGATTATTAAGAAGACCAAAAGGACAGCAGAAATTAATTTAGCTAAAAATAATAATAAAGATCCTAAAAAATTCTTTAGCTATTATAGAATCAATAATCAATCTAACAGTGATAAAATAGGGCCTATTAAATATGAAGGGGTTTTGAAAGAATCTGATGAGGAAATAGTAGAGGTCCTTAATGATCATTTTGCTTCAGTATTCACAGAAGAGAAACCAGTTAGATTAATTGATGATAATTCTAGGTCAAGGGAAGTAGTGATAAATTCTATTAATATAGACAGAGAAGAAATTAAAGGGCTTATAATTCAGTTAAATACTAGTAAGGCATCTGGCCCTGACAACATTCATTCTAGGATACTCAAAGAAGGTGTAGAAAGTATTGCAGTAGCTCTCGAGAAGATATTTATTAGATCACTAGAGTCTGGAGAAATACCAAATGATTGGAAATTGGCAAATGTAGTGCCAATTTTTAAAAAGGGAAGCAAAGAGGACCCAAATAACTTTAGACCATTAAGCTTAACTTCTATAGTCTGTAAAATTCTTGAGAAGATGGTTAAGAAGGGAATTTCTGATCATCTAGAGAGCAGCAGGTTAATTAATGATGCTCAGCATGGTTTTAGAAAAGATAGATCGTGTTTAACTAATTTACTGGATTTTATGGATTATGTAACTAAAGAATTAGATAGGGGTGAGAAAGTTGATGTGATCTACTTAGATTTCAGCAAAGCTTTTGATAAGGTTCCACATAGAAGACTAGTTCATAAATTAAAGCTGCATGGGATATGTGGGAACGTTTTAAATTGGATAACTGAATGGCTGAAAAATAGGAAACAGAGAGTTGTACTGAATGGAGTGAGGTCAGAGTGGAGGAATGTTATTAGTGGCGTACCTCAGGGATCAGTTTTAGGCCCTTTATTATTTATAATCTATGTAAATGATCTTGGGCAAGGTGTAAATAGCAAAGTGTCAATTTTTGCTGATGACACTAAATTGGCAGCTGTAGTCAAAGAGGTTGAGGGTAGCTTTAAAGTGCAGGGTGACTTAGATAAGCTGTTAGCTTGGGCTCAGAAGTGGCAGATGACTTTTAACCTTAATAAATGCAAAGTTATTAACATGGGGAGAGATAATAGGGAATTTAGCTATGAGATGGATGGATATTGGCTTAATTCAGTTGAAGATGAGAAAGACTTAGGAGTGGTAGTAGATAGGTCACTGAAATTTTCAAAGCAGTGTATTGAGGCAAAAAATAGAGCAAATAGGGTGCTAGGTTACATTAAAAGAAACGTTAGCTACAAGAGTAAGGAGGTCATCCTTAAACTATACAACTCTTATGTCAGGCCACATTTAGAGTACTGTATACAGGCATGGTCACCACATTTTAGACATGATATAAACTTATTAGAGTCAGTACAAAGGAGGGCAACAAAAATAATACCATCCCTGAAGCACCTTCAATATGAAGATAGACTGAGGGTATTAAATATGTTTTCATTTGAAAGAAGGTGTGTGAGGGGAGATATGATTGAGCTTTTTAAAATCTTTTCTGGGATGGATAAATTAGATTTCAGCAAGTTATTTGAGTTAGAAGGTAGTAATAGAACTAGAGGCCACCACTTAAAGATTAAAAAACAGAGGTGCAGACTGGATGTTAGAAAATATTTTTTCACTAACAGAGTGGTGGATTATTGGAATAGTTTGCCACCTGAGACTGTAGACAGCCCAAACTTGAATGTTTTCAAGCGCAGATTGGATGATTATATGGGGATGGAGGGTTAATTTCTTACTTTTTGGTATGTGGATATGTTTCTTGACTCATTCCTGTGGATGCAGTTTCTTTTTATTGTATATTTTGGGGGATTTTGATTTTGTTTTTGACAGACTCCTATAGAGGCTTTAAATTATATATTGTAGATGCATGGTTGGACATTCCTATGGATTGTTAAATTGTATATTGTAGCTGCATGATCTGACAAAATCCTATGGATGCATTATATGGGTGGGATTTGATGGATACGGATGACCTTTGATAGGCCCTTGTGGCTTTTGTCATCCGTTAAATTATGTTATGTTATGTTATGTTACCCTCAGTCTATCTTCATATTCAAGGTGCTTCAGGGATGGTATTATTTTTGTTGCCCTCCTTTGTACTGACACTAATAAGTTTATATCATGTCTAAAATGTGGTGACCATGCCTGTATACAGTACTCTAAATGTGGCCTGACAGAAGAGTTGTATAGTTTAAGGATGACCTCCTTACTCTTGTAGCTAACATTTCTTTTAATGTAACCTAGCACTCTATCTGCTCTATTTTTTGCCTCAATACACTGCTTTGAAAGTTTCAGTGACCTATCTACTACTACTCCTAAATCCTTCTCATCTTCAACTGAATTAAGCCAATACCCATCCATCTCATAGCTAAATTCCCTATTATCTCTCCCCATGTTAATAACTTTGCATTTATTAAGGTTAAAAGTCATCTGCCACTTCTGAGCCCAAGCTAATAACTTATTTTAGTTACTCTTTACTTTAAAGCTACCCTCAACTTCTTTGACTACAGCTGCTAATTTAGTGTCATCAGCAAAAATTGACACTTTGCTATATACAGCCTTCCCAAGATGAGTTATATAAACTATGAATAATAAATGGCCTAGAACCGATCCCTGAGGTATGACACTGATAAAGATCCCTCCACAGTGACTTCACCCTATTCAGTACCACTCTGTTTCCCCATCTTTCAGCTATCCAATTCAAAACTTTCCCACATATCCCATGCATTTTGAATTTGTGAACTAGTCTCTTATCTGGAATCTTATCAAAAGCTTTGCTAAACTAAATAAATTACACCAACATTCTCTCCCTTATCTCTCTCATAATCCATAGAAGCCAGTAAATTTGTTAAACATAATCTACCTCTCCTAACTAAACCCATGCTGAGCATCATTTATTAACCTACCACTCTCTAGATTGTCAGAAATCCCCTTCTTAACTATCTTCTCAAGACTTTTACAAAGTATAGAAATTAAGCTTACTGGTCTAAAATTATTTGGGTCCTCCTTACTTCCCTTCTTAAAAATGGGCACTACATTCTCTAATTTCCAACCAATAGGTATTTTTTGCAAACTTTAGTGATCTAGAGTATATCTTCTCAAGAGCTAAGGCAATACTATCTACATCTTCTTTGAGTAACCTAGAATGAATGTTGTCTGGGCCAGATTCCCTACTCATATTTAGCTCCAATATAAGCCCTTTGAATATTTCCCTGTTTACATTAAAGGTATTCAATACTACTTCCCTTGACTTAAAATTTTTGGTAATTGTTTACTTTAGTGGCAGACTATTTTTCGACTGATTTTCACTACTGTTTTGCCAATCAGCGATCTGTATTGAACATCCGCAAAGCCAGTTTTCCCCAGCTTCCTTTTGTTTCTAAAAACAGGTAAGAAATGTTTTTTTTCTGTAGTTGATTATCGATCTCTTAAATATGCAATATCTGACACTATTTTTCCTGTTGATGCAGTTTTCCTTTTTTTTTATTAACCCCTTTTGCCCGAGGTTGCTTAGCAATGTTGCAAATGATCATTATGACCCTTTTTTGCATCCATTAAAATTATTGTTATTGATAAAAATGGCATACACAAACTTACCTCAATGATCAACCATCATAACCATACCAACATTCCCAGTACTTGAATGTGATAAAGACGCACAATCAATTACTACTAATTCAAACGGTTCTTTCGCATCAACTTTCAACATCAATGGCTTTAATTGCACACCTTGCACCTTTAGCTTCTGACACCTTTCGCATGTAGTCACAACATCATTCATAAACAGTCCTCAGAAATGGATGAAACACATGCTCTTTCATACACTCCCACTCATACACTTAAACTTACCCATATGCCCATAATTATCATGCACAACTTTCACCAGAACAATCATACCAACCAAGGACATCACAGGTATAAACATATCATCCTTCATACGCCTCACAAAATATACGATATTCATACAAACCACAAAATCCTTAGCATACCTTTTAAAATCACTTAAACACTCAGGCCATTCATTCAAATCAACACGCATCATCACACACCTCTTCAACTCACTGACAAAAGGACACATCTCTTACATCTTTATAATATCATCATCACTTAAAATCTCATTCTCATTATCCATGACCAATTCGATCATACCGCAAAACTTGACATTCTTTGCACATTCATTCAACCTCATCACCTCACATTCACCTTTCATAAGACAATCCTTATCAGCATCCAAAGACAAATCATTCAATCTCATAACGTCCACACCAAGCAGAAAACAACACAGCATTTGCTCATCTTTCAGAATCACAAAGTCATGCTTCACATTCACACCACTGCCCAAACTCGCTCTCAGACTAATCTGTTCCCATGCCACTATCATTCCATTTTCCAATCGATTTATTCGTAATTTCACAGGCTTACGTTCACAACATCTAAACTCATCGTACTTAGTCAGAATCCTCTCGTTCACTAATGGCACTTGCACTCCAGTATCAATTAAACCACAGAAGAACCTTTCAGCAATTTTCACTCTCACTTATATCATATCAGGTCCCCTATGCTCACAATACACAGAAGGAAGAACCACACCAACATCAGCACTGACATCCACAATGTCATCAACTCTCACATCATCATTCACCACAAACTCATCTTCATTCAGACAATCATTCTTCTTCCTCATATACAAACACTTTTCAATCACACAATTGTAATGAACACCACTCAAACACTGCAGATGTACCACATTACCATTCAAACCCTTCACCTTCTCATCCTTGTACACAATCGGCCACTCACCACCAAAGTGCACATAAACAATCACTCGATACAAACGACTCACTACAATCAACACTTCCTGAAACGGTGGGACTCCTGGCATACACATCACTCTCAATTCTTTCATAAAGTTCCGCACCCTCGCCATACCAATACATTCAGGCTTCCTACATACTTCACTCATTACCTCCTTCCTTAAGTCATCTGCACTATCGGGCACTCTCGCATCCACTCCATCACTCTTCAAATCCTGCAAACCATTCCATATGCTCTCAAACAAGGAATCACCACCACCCTTACTCTCCTTTCCATTCATAATCCCTTTCAACAAATACTCAGGATCATCACTCCACAAACATTTTCATCATTCAAATCAGCCACTCCATTCCATTCACCAGGCACGTACTCAATAACATAGTCAAATCACTCAAATCTTCCAAAGTCCTCGCAATCCTACTATTAGCCAATTTCCTATGTTGCAAATACACAAGAGGTTGGTGATCTGTTTTAATCATGAACCTTGCACCATACAAAAACAGACGCAACACTTTCAAACAATACCTTATCTCAGCCAACTCTCGCTCCACAGTCGAATACTTTCTCTCTGCAACATTCATAGCCTTGGATACATACCCAATTATTCGCCTGACTTTCTCTCCATTCAAGCGCTGCTCTTGTATCAGAAAACCTCCCATACAGTACTCACCCGCATCCATATACAATTCAAGTATCTTAGCATTCACACTATAGTCTGGGTATGCCAATTCAAAATCTTCAGCTGCTGCCTCTTTCAGTCTCATACGCTTCATTCATCTTATCATTCCACCTAACAATCGTACTACCTTTCTTGCCCATCCACTCAGTCAGAGACTTCAGCTGCTTCACAGTCACCGTTTTTGGAAACATTTACACCTTCTCAACATACTTCAGCAAATTTCGCAACCCATTCTCACTCACCATATGCCCAAGAAACTCCACTTCTTTCACAAACCATTCATACTTCGTTCATTTCACCTTCACATCAACACTCTCCAACGTTCTCAACACATCATTCACCGATCTCATATGCTCCTCAAAACTCTGTCATAATCAAAATATCATCTATAAACACAATCACATTCTTACTTGCAAACTAACTTACTTAACCCAACATTCATTGCCCGCTGGAAGGCTCCAGGAGCATTAACCAACCCAAAGCTGAGGTTCTGGAACTGATAATGCCTTTTCATAGAGGAAAAGGCAGTCACCGGCCGGCTCTCCTCAGCAATGGGCATCTGGTAATACTCCTGTACCAGATCCAGCTTTGTAAACCACTTCATCCCATGCATACTATACACACACTCAGATACCACACACATTGGGAACTTCTCTTTAACAGTCCTTTCCTTCCCCTTTTGATAATCTACACACAGACGCAATCTTGCATCCGGCTTACATACAGGCGCAATCAGACTACTCCATGGAATCTCATTTTCTTCAATTACCCCTAATTGTTCTAATTTCAAACACTGCTCCTCAATCTCATCAGCAACTGGATGTGGGAAATGTCTCAGCTGTTGATAAATTGTGGTGTCGTCCTTCAGGATAATCTTGAATACCGGAATCATCGCAACCCTGAAATCCAGATCACCCTTACTGAGGACCTCCTCTTGTTCAAAGAGCATTTGATACACATCCTCTCTTTCATACTCAGTCAAACATTCATCCAATTCCATCATTCTTTCCACTTCATTATACATCCATTCACACATGTTTTCATTCGCAACATTTACCCTGACATCCGTGCTATCATCCATACCTACCTCACTGACAGTGGAGAGGTGACCTAGTACATCTCCGACTTGGATCTCCCTTACCTGCCTTTTCACTCTGGGGTCTGCTGGCACACATACAAAAGGATCATTCATTCTCATCAGGCCATCAAACACAAGCAACACACCTTACCCTATAACACGCATCTGTTCTATCCAATAACACAGCTTCTTACCCATATCCAAACATATCTTCACTCCAACTCACTCTAACAGACACCCTTTCACCCTATATAAGCCTTACACTCCCCATAGCAGTCACCTCAATACCGCCAGACACACTCCCTAGATACAACTTATACATCTCATTTTTACCAATCTTTCTCTCAATCTGATCGCTCACAGGATGCACAACCATATGTTTCACTTTCATAAATTAATACCCCAAAATCACACCATACTCACTACTCACCTTATCAATCACAGAGAATTCACACTCATTCATCAACATACCATGCATTCGAACAGCTGCCCTATCATTCCAATCACAGGTACTCTCATACTACCAATCCCTACCAAACTACCTTTACACTCAGACAGGAGGGCTTTTTCACTCAGCTTGTCATACACATCCTTATATACCAAGCTCGTCTTACATCCAGAATCTATCAAAGCCATCCTCCATTCCCCCATCCAGCCTGCTGGCCCAGGAAACTCAACATCACCCCAGCTGGCCCAGCCCTCAAGGCATCCCAATAACTGACAAACTGCTGGGGTAGATTAAAGCTCCTGGGCTTCTTACCCCCAACATTCACACTATACCATCCATCCTCATACAAATCACTCTCATCAAATCGCTCATCTTCCAGAAGCTCCAACACATCCTCCCACACTAACTATTCACCTGTCAGTCTCATCCTCTCCTTTCTCTTCCCATTCAGCCATTCTTTTATCTTTCGCAGGACCATATCAAGGAACTTTCTCATCAATTGCTTACATTCATTCACACCATCATCACTATACCTCTTTTTCCCCATTCCCCATACTCTTAAGCCTATGTGCATACATGTTCACACTTTCACTCTTCCCCATGTGAGCCTTCTCAAATTCATTCACCCTTTTATACTTCACTCTCTCTTTCATTCGTTTTACCTGTCCAATCAGTCTCTCCTTCACCACCTCATATGTCAGTTCACCCACACTTATTATCAGTTGGAAGAATTCTAATACTTTTCCATCCAAACATTCCCCTAAAACATTCGCCCAGTATTCCTTATTCTCCGGGTATTTTAGCTTGCAATAGCGTTCAAACTCCCCGAAGAACTCTCCCACACTCTTACTACCATGCAATTTAAACCTATCAACTTTCGGGACTTCCCTAATCAAAATTCCTTTCCCCATATTCACTTCACTCTCACTCATACCAATCATACCATCACTCTATCCTTCATCTGAGTACAACGAGTCCACACGCTTCCCTCTTAGCTTCCGATCTTTTCCCTTTGGCCCAGTCTTCTTTCCTCTCTTGCGTTCCACTCTCAATCTCCATCCTTCCTATCACTCACTATCATCCTGTCCTCTCTAGGCTCGCACACACTTCCATTAGTCTTATCCCCTTCAGTCGAGGAGGGGTCAGGGTCAAGGCTCCTGGGGCCGGTCCTGACCCCTTCATCATGTCATATAGGTCCTGCATCCTTTGGTCGACCTGTCTTTGTCTTTAGTCCATTTCTTTCTTCATCTTTTCTGTCTTTTCATTCATATCCACTATATCACTCCTCAATCCCTCAATCACACTCCTCAACATTGTACATTCCTCCTCTTTCTGCCTCAACTCCAGCCTCAGTTTCACAATCTCATCATAGTGCCCTGTTGCACAGAAGCCATCCTCCCAGGTTAGTAATAAAGGACAGAAGAAGGGAAAACAAAATCAACTATGTCCAATCTGATGATGGACTGCAATCCAATCCTGTCACGCTCCCAGTTTCGAGATCTCACATCTCTGTTCGGTTGCCAAATGTAGTGGGCTACGAACCTATGCTCTTACCCCAATCATTCCAACCCACTTCTACACTAATTCGGATGTGAGAAATTGAGGGAGAAATGAAATTGATTGTATGTGCAGTCCTTTACTTACAGAAACTATGGGAGTAAATATTTACAAGAGATAGGTGAATAAATTTGAGATGTTGAAAAAAACAAAAAACCCCAATCTTACGTATTGGCAAAATACCCACAATCAAATATAAATCAATCCTATCACCAAACAAACAAGAGATAAATGAAAAAAAAACAACAAATGCAATAAACGAGATGAATGTACAAAAAATAATACAAAATTGTATTAAAGAGGCATAACCACCACACTTGATCCAAACAAAAAGAAATGGCCTCACATGGTACCCCCGGGGGGAAGTCATGCCAGCTGCCACTCGAGTGTTCACAATGTTGCCTAGGACTTATTAAGAAAAACTGGCTCCTCTGAGCTCGGTATAATAATCCGATCTGGTAGTGTATTGAGGCTATATAAAAGCAAAACCTCCCATCCAACTGATCATTAACCAGTCAAGGACGATAGCAATTTCAAGTATATTACTTCAACTAATCTTTTAATGTCAGCCACTCTCTACAAAAGGAAGTAATATTTATAAAATTTAATAGGGCTTTTTCGTTAAAAGAATTCTATCAAGAAACTCTCTGCAAAGAGACAAAAACATTTTAAACAAAACATGAAAATCAATTATATATATATATATATATATATATATATATATATATATATATATATATATATATATATATATATATATATATAAACATCTCTCCATTCATCCATGCATTCTTACAGAGGGAGGGAGAATGGCCCTTCACGTGCATTCACATTCGCTCCACCACAAAACCCCTCTAGGGAGAATACTCTATCAATCCCCGGGGTGAGGTCCTTGCCGACCTGATTGACGAGCTTGAATAGATGTCCTAAATGTGGATGAGTTTACACATCACTGCCCGAGAACCACTTAATTTTCCTACTTCAATCTATCTTTGTGCTCTCCGGATGCACAGCCTGAATTTAATTGGGGGTGGTCGATGACTTCCATGGTAGTGATCACTTTCCCATTCAAATATCATTGTCTGGGCCGCTGCTGCCTGAGAGCATCCCCCAGTGGTGCTTGGCGCGGTGGTCTGCATTTCAGGAAATGACTGAATTCTCTATCTCAGTCAAAGAGTTTAGGTCGGTAGATAAGGCCGTTTAGTTATTCTCCGGCAACCTCATCGCTGCAGTCCTGGCTACTATTCCTAGAAGGTCTGAACGTTTTGCATGCCGACCACTCCCGTGGTGGTCAGCCGATTATGAGACGGCCCTCAGGTAGAAGCGCTATGCCTACATGCGCTATAAGCGCCGCCCGAAAGATTTCGCTGTCGATTAATTTCGTCGGGCTAGGGCTAGGTTCCGGTATATTTCGAAGCACGCGCGCCGCTCTTCTTGGCGGACATACATGTCTTCACTGAACGTGAAGACCCCTGTAGCAGAGGTGTGAAAGCGAGTCAACGATTCGGGACAAGTTCTTGCAGGACCCCTCTCCCGTTCTCCAGGAGAATGGGACTGCAATCTCGGACCCCGCGTCCATGGCGGAATCGATCGCGACTGATTTCTCTGCATTCTCCACCAGCATTCAATGCGCATCGTGATGTCGCGGAAGGCTGCCGAGTGAGCTGCGTTCCGCTCGCGCTTCATGCACGGACACCACCCCTGGTCAGGATGATGTCCCGTACGCCATGCTTAGACACCTGGATGAGTGACGCATGGCCTTTATGTTAGATTATTTTAAACAGGATCTCCACTGTGCTCGCTTTTCGGAAACCGGGGAGAGATTACTCTACTCCGGCATGTTTCTACCCAATCTCTCAAACCTCCTGCATGTGCAAGTTGATGGAGAAATTGTTATATGTTACATTAGCTTTTTTTTATGGACAGCGGATGCCATCTGTCCTGCACAGTGTATATTCCGCAAGTTCCACTCAACATCGGATGCTCTGCTCCGACTGGAAAATGACGTCTGCGAGGCCTTCCTTCATAGACAGCACTATGCTTATGGTAGCATGGAGACTCTCCACGTGATGCGGCCGAAGGGACGCCTCCCAATCTTTATATCTGAATTTTTGCGAGATCGGAAATTCTGCGTACCGGTAGGGGGAGCCCTCTCCGGCACAATGGAGCAGGAAGAGGGGATCCCATATTAGTATCTTTAGTGTGGCACTCTTTGCCCTGAGCATCAGCGGCATCACCTTAGTGCTGCCCGAAGATGATCTCACTATGCTCTACGTGGACGACCTTTTGATCTCTTTTGGCGCTGCCCAGATGCCAACTCTGGAGAGTCGACTCCAACAGGCCTTCAACCGCGTCTCTCGCTATGCCGAAGGGCACAGGCTTCAGTTTTCTTTGTCTAAGACTAAGGTGGGGCACTTCTGCCGCCATCCACGGCTCCACAGTCCACCGTGACCCAGCTTTTTTCTAAATGAGGTTCTCCTGGAAGTGGGGGAGTCGCACTTTATTTGACTGATGTCTCACTTGGGAGGCTCATATTTGCAGCCTTCCAGTCTCTTGTGTAACCACGTTATGAATATTCTTCGTTCCATGTCGTTCAGCGCTCGTTCCAAGCTTGACTATGGATGCGAGTTTTATGCATCTATAGCTGAGGGTGTATTGCGGATGGTGGACACTCTCCACCACATCGACCTTTTTGGAGCTTCCCTTTGTGTCACGCTGGAACCCTGCCACTGTATACGGAAGGTTCGATGGTTTCCACACCCTATTCCTTCTGTTGGAAGTCAGCAGGTCGCTGCATGGCGCTGCATAGCGCTACATCTGTCTTCACGGCCGAGCTGGTTGCCATCTACCACTCGGGATGGGAGATAAATCGACGTGCTCGGTTTGGAGAGAATATTCTGATTTATAGCAACACACAAAGCTCTCTGGGCGCTGGAATCTCCTCATTCCTTGATTCGCCATATCCATGACCCCATGGTTTTTGGCGAGCTGGGCAGATGTTGAGATTATCTTCTGATGGGTTCCTGGACATGAAGGAATGAGGGCACTAAAGAGTCTGTTAGGACTTGTCTACCAGATCAGCATTTCGCTCTTCCTCACACTGATTACATGGCAGGAATATGGGCAGCTCTCCGGGCTGCTTGGCAAAGAAGATGGGAGTCGGTCGAGGGGAGCTTAAAGTTCGGTGCCATTGCGCCGCGACTGTTCCCATGGACCTACCCCCCCCAATGCCGCGATGGCATTACCTGTCCCGGTACTGGGATGAGCTGGGTCGCTACCGTGCTTGTCCCTTGTATTCTGGATGGATTCATGCACACTTAAATGAGGACTTTATGACTTTTGGGAGCAGGGGCCTCTCCTCTCCTTTAGTTGAAGGTGATGTTTTTTGTAGGTTGTATGTTCCTGTGCTGGGGTGAGGCAGGCCTACACCCCATGCTGGATCACGCCGCTTTCTTGCTTTTTTGCTTTGTTTTATTTTTATTTTTTTAGCCCTTGTCCTTTTTAGTGTTATTTGTTTCTCAATATAGCTTAATAGTAGGCTGTGTCATGTACGGTGACTTATGCCCAATTAGGCAGTTACCTGATTGGCTCCCTAAAAAAAAAGAAGATTAATCATCTTCTGAGTTTAAATATAATGTTAAGCTTTTGGATTAGGAATATTATGAGGATTTTTTTAAATTGTAGGGGGGGGGGGGGTGCACCCCCCAACAATTACTTTAAAAATGTTCAATTTTGCCAGAAATAGCTTAAAGTAGGCAGTACCATCGATGTCTCGATTTACCACCAACTCACAACTCAGACCTCATCTCCTTGAAGCACCTCTTTTAGCCTGTATACCTTCTGCTCTCTCCTCTGCATCTCTTTCCTTTCCCTGCCCCACCCTGTACTCTTGTATTTCCTTGACCAGTCTCAGTAACTATTTTCCTGCCTGTAAAAATCTAATGAGACTATCTAATTCCTGCCACAACACCTCAACCACAGCCTAGCTCAGATGGAGTCCACCCAATTCCTTATTCCCCCAAAAGCTATTCCATACATCTACAAACACTAATCCCAACCCCTCACACAGGCCTTTCATATATTCATTCAGTCCAATTGCATGAGACAACCACCCTATAAGTTTCACAGTGATTTGCTCTCCTGGCCACCGTGCTGATGGGACTCAGCACCCCATCCAGCCCCAGCTTGGCATTCTTTTTCTTCTTCCACTAACCCCTATCTCTTCTTCTGTACCAATTCTCTTCCCTGTAAGGGGCGCGGCGATTTGCCTTCATGGCCGCCATGCTGACAGGACTCAGTGCCATGTCTGGCCACAGCTTAGCCTCTTCTCCTTCTTTTCTTTCTTCTGCCTCTGTACGGGTCCATGGATGCGTCCACTGGGGTGGCATCATCTGCAGGACTGTGCCTTAGAGGTTTGGTTGCTTGGGTTATCATTTTGTTTCTGGGAGGTCTTAGCACTGCAGTCCAGAGGATCTCCATTATGCGGATCTGCTGTTTTTAAAACGACAGTGGGAGTTGGGGGGGGTACCCCGTCTGGGCTGTATGGGCACTCTTTGGACTCACGATGACGATTTGGTGCGAGCCAGGGGCAGCCCAAAATAAAATATATACTTATATGGGTAAATTTAACAAACATAACTCCCAGTCCCAGAGACCTGTGGTCTCTGGTCATTGTGCCTTGGACCCTGACGGTAGACGCTTTGATCCTTTGGGGTCAGAAGTCGACCCTGAGTTTTAGTCTTGAAAGCGAATGATACTCCTCTTAGTAAGGCTGACATCTTTAATGTCTATGAGGATTTTGTTAAGAAATGTGGCGAACCTGCTCAAATGTGGCCATGTAATGATGGCGCATTGATAGTCAAGGGAAAATCAAGCAAGCAGCATCAGTGGATTAAGACCCTGCAGTCTTTAGCTTCTGTAGACATGTCCTCTGCTTCACACCTGACATTTAACACCAATAAAGGTGTTATCTGATCGTGAGAGTTAATAGATTATGATGTTGACAGGCTGGTATAAAAACTTACCAATCATAAGGTTGTAAGTGCCCACCGCATTTCCAGGTTTGTGAATGGCGCTAGGTTACCTACCACCACCATAATCCTGACCTTCAACAGATTGGAACTGCCCAAGTATGTTAAGGCTGGCCATCTTAACATCCCAGTTAAGCCTTACATTGAAAACCCACGGCGATGCTTCCATTGCCAATGCTTTGGCCATGTAAGCATGTTTTGTAAACAGGCAAGGTTGTGTGTGAATTGTGGATCTGATTATCATGGGACGCCCTGTTCTCAACAGCCGTACTGCCCTAACTGTGGTGGAGAGCACCCTGCAACATCGCAGCAATGCACTTTTTTTCTCTATGAGAGAGAAATCATTGCCATTAGAAACAAGAACAGGGTCAGTTTTAAAGAGGCCAGAAGAAGAGTAAAGGAGATTTATGTCCAACCTGGTGTGAGCTTTTCTCATGCTCTGCATTCTACCGGGCCAAAGAAAGGGAGAAGCCAGAGACCTCCTACTGGTTTTCCTGTGCTTGACCTGATAAAAAGTCCTCCCCATCCTAAACGTACATCACCTCATGATGAACACTCTTGGTCAGCACCTAACAGTGCTTCTAAGTAAGGTTACCAACAAGAAGAGGAGCCTTCCATCCTCTCCTGGTTCCTCAAGGGTGGTTAAGCACCTTGCTACCAATCCAGAACATGTGAATGTTGATCATGTTGGTCCTCAGGTGGTATCCATTCCACCTCTGGTCATTCACCCTGCCCCTAAAGGACCAAGCTCTTCTTCAGCTCCAAAGCCAGTTATCACTCCACCCCCCTTGTTGATACTGCTTTGGAATTCCTTCAATCCTTGAATGAGAAGGAACCAACCTTTGCTCCTTCCCAGGGGCCAGCTGTAGT
This sequence comes from Ceratothoa steindachneri, assembly GCA_963969495.1. Classification (NCBI taxonomy): domain Eukaryota; kingdom Metazoa; phylum Arthropoda; class Malacostraca; order Isopoda; family Cymothoidae; genus Ceratothoa; species Ceratothoa steindachneri. Next base: position 22,735,459 of record OZ018332.1, read on the forward strand.
TGAGGTTACCTCCTCATCTGAGGAGGACTCTCAAAAACTGACTTCACATCCCTCTCTATCACTATCGAATTCACAACTTTTGCTGATGTCCTCGCCACCACCATCGCCTCTACCATCCCAACCAATACCACCAGCTGTGTCAAAATCGTCTGTTCCCTCGACACTTGAACTGACCCCTGGAGTTGCTTCCATCTCTGCTTCTCCAGTGAAGACAGTTCTCTCTTACAGCCACTTATCAAAATCTAATGCGCCACCTCTTGAAGAAAAACCAAAGGCAAAACTCAAGCTTCCGATGCCTCCTTTGTCATACTCCAAGCCTAAGGGTAGTATGACACGAACTACTTCTGCTGTTAGTTCAAATCCAAAATCTCCTACCCCTAAGGGTAGGAAGAAATCTACCATTATGCTTAAATGGTAACAATGTTTTCAATTATTCATTGGAACCTCCAAGGTCTCATCCCTAAATGGGAAAAGTTCAAGCTCCTGCTTAAGGATTACAATCCCGATTGTATTGCTTTACAGGAGATTTGCTTGGGTACTCGCAGAGTACCCAACATTTCGGGTTTTGTGGGATATTATAAGAACCCTGGAGACCAATTCATGGCTCTGCTGTTTTTGTTAACAACAGGGTTACCCACAACCAGCTCTCTCTTAACACAGACCTGCAGGAGGTTGCTGTCCGCTTGTTTTCCAGTTGCCATTATTCAGTCGGTTCGCTGTATCTTCCTCCTGGTGAGGAAAGAGATACAGCTGTTTTAGCTACAAAATTAGCTAATTTAATTTCTCAACTCCCTCCTCCCTTTTTATTGATTGGTGACTTTAATGCTCGACACCCCCTTTGGGGACCATGATAACAACCCTAGAGGAAATATGATTGAGAGATTTCTGGGCACTAATGATGTCTGCTTTCTTAACAATGGCAGCCACACATCATTTCACATCCAGATGAACAGCTTTACATGTGTGGACTTGTCTCTCTGTTCACCAAGCTGTAGAGCTGATTTTGACTGGGCACTGGATCCTGACTTGCAAGGCAGTGATCACTTCCCCATTGTAATAATACCATGTACAAGTGGTCCTCCTCCACCATCTAGCAAAAGATGGAATACAATAAATAAAACTGGCCTAAGTTCAGGCACCTCTTGAGCCATGATGGGTCCTTCCCTAATGAAGATATTGAAGTGGCTATTGATGATCTTCTAGCCCACGTCAATCATGCAGCTAATTCATCCATCCCGCTCTCTGGCTCAACTGCTCATGGACCACAATTGCCCTAGTGGTCTGCTGAATGCTCGAGAGTTGTCACTGAATGTAAACAGGCTTGCTGACGTTACAATCGGTGCCCCGCGATGGTAAAGAAACTTGCTCAAGCACAGTGACACACCCTTAAACAAGCTCGAAAGACCTTGTTGGATGGTTACATCGCATCGATATGTTGGCAAACCCCTGTAGACAAAATCTGGAAGATGGTCAAAAAGCTATTGGGGAAATCCAATGGCCTTACAACTCCCAACATTGTTCAGGCCGGAGAACTGTTGGGATACTTTTCCCATATTTCCGATGTTTTGGCCGGATCGTTTGCTAATCTTTCAAGCCCAGACAACTATTCCATCCAATTACAGCGCTTTAGGTTCGAACAGGAGCCAAACATTGATAATGAGCCTTATAACCGGCTCTTTTCTATCCATGAGCTCCATAATGCACTGAAGCACTGTGGATTCACTTCACCCAGATTGGATGGCATTTCCTATGATATGATTAGGAATATGCATCCATCCCTCCTCTCACATTTGCTGGACATCTATAAAACTTCCTCTGGATTAGGGACTGCTTCCCTTCTATGTGGAGGGAGGCTGTCGTTTTACCTTTCCGAAAACCAAGAAAGGATGGGACGGAACCCACCCATTACTGCCCCATTGCCCTTACTAGTTGTCCATGTAAATTGTTTGAGAGGATGATAAATACAAAACTCGTCTGGTTTTTGGAGACAAACCATCTTATATCTCCCTCTCAATCAGGGTTCAGAAAAAAAAACAGAGTACCATCGACCTGCTTGATAGAATGGAGTTTTATAAATATAAGAGATGCTTTTTCAAAGAGGCAGCATTCTGTTGCTGTTTTCTTTGATATTGAGAAAGCATATGATACCACTTGTAGGTGTGGTATCCTTAAGCAACTCCATGATTGGGGCCTGCAGGGCTTTCTCCCCAAGTTTGTCGAGCAATACCTCATGTGGTGCACACTACGTGTAAAAGTTGGAAATGCCCTATCAGAGCCCGTAGAGCAGGTTGAGGGTGTGCCACAAGGAAGTGTCCTCAGTGTCACCTGCTTCTCTGTGGCCATCAATAGCATTATCCCAGTTGAAATTTCATCGCCTAGACTTACATTTGTCATCTGTAAGCTACAGTGGGTTATAAATACCATAGCTGATAATGCTTCTTTCAAGGGCTTCTGCCTTTCCACAGTAAAGACTAAGGCTGTCCACTTTCTCAATCATAGATCGGTGACATGGGACCCTCTCCACTTGTCATTGTCACTCTATGGTGTCCCTGTCACCTTTGAGTTCCATTTCAGGTTTCTAAGGGTGATCTTTGATTTGAACCTTTCTTGGAGGCCTCATTTGGATGCCTTGAAAAGGTCTTGTCTGAAGAGAATGGACATAATGAAATTACTATCACACACTTGTTGGAGAAGTGACCGATGTACCCTGTGGCTTTTGTATTCAGTATTGGTCCAGTCAAAGCTGGACTATGGGTCACAGGTGTACTCCTCTGCCTCACCATCCTTCCTTGAAAAATTAAATACTGTGCATAACCATGGTGTGCGCCTGGCTTCTGGAGCCTTCAAGTCACCCCTGTGTGCAGTCTCTATGCAGAGAATGGGGCTCTTCCTCTTCCTTTTCACAGGATCAAGTCTAACCTCAAATATCTTTTTAGACTTGAGCAATTACCATGGTCACCAGTATATGAGTGCACATTAAATTTGCGAACAGTGGCCTCATATGATAGATTTCCATCCCTGGCTCGCCCCTTTGCTCTGCGCATGGCTGAGCACACAGGACGTCTAAGGGAATTTTCTGTTATTCCATTTTCATTACCAAAGATTCTCCCATAGCTCGTACCACCTGTAGTGGTATGCAAGGGGCTTACTGGTAGGCCCAAGGATCTGTTCTTGCCTGTAGCCTAGAGAACCATGTATGATCAACACTCCTCCCACTCTCGGCCTAGCACCTTTGTGTTCACTGATGGGTCCAAGTTATGGGATGGAGTTGGAGCTGCTGCTGTCTTCCCATCTCAGACAGCTTTGGTTCGTCTACCAAGTGCAGCTTCTGTTTTCATAGCAGAACTTGTTGCCATTCTTGCTGCACTCTTTGTTATTGCTCCTATGCCATCTGGTTGTCTTACGACTTTCTCTGACTCCCTTAGTTTTCTGGAGGCACTGGGTACTTTTCGTTCTATCCATCCGCTGGTTTCAAAGATCCAGCGATGGCTTTTTGATCTTTCTCCTATTCACAAGATTTCTTTTTGCTGGGTGCCCAGTCACATGGGCATCCCAGGTAATGAAAGGGTGGATGCTGCGACCAAGGAGGCAGCATCATTGGAGACACCCTCATCAGCCCTAGTCCCACTTTGTGATGTCTATTCCCTCATCACCGAATATGTAGTCAGCTTATGGCAGAAAATGTGGGATAAACTTTCTCCCACCAAGCTCCATTCCATAAAACCTACAGCCCTCCCATGGCCACGCACCATGAGACCACCTAGACTAGACATTATTTTGTACCGACTGAGGATAGGCCATTGCTGCCTCACTCATTGGCACTTGATGAATGGGCAGCCCCCACCTTTGTGCATCCTGTGTGGGGTGCAGCTGTCCATCCTTCATATCTTTGCCGAGTGTCCCCCTTTGAGAAATCTTGGGAGGAGGGTCTTCCCTTTCATTACTGGGCAGATGCCCCGTCCCCCCTGGTTCTGCGGGGCATCTTTTCTGAGATTCATGTCTCTTTTAGTGTGAATAGAATTTTTTAATTTTTAGAAAAGTTTAATCTTTTAGCCAAAATTTAATATATTGTTTCATGATTTTATATTCTCTGTTTTTGCATCTATTGTTGATCCATCTATAGTCTATGTTTTTATCCTTTGTCGAGTTCTCAATAGTTTATTTTTGATATCCTTTTACACCCCTTAATGGTTTTAAATTCCTGTACTTCCATTCAATTGATTTTAATTTCATAACTATATTTTTGTATATTCTCCAGATGTCTATATTTTTACTGAGAATTTTCATGCAAATTACCCGTCCTTGAATTTGGCTGTGGGCTAGTCCGTTTGGGCTTTGCAGCATTTATTTTCAGCACTATTCATTCATTCATGAGACAACCATTCCATCCCCATATCCTATCTTGGAAGCATATCTGAAACAATGCCTTTCACTCTACTTTCACTCATCCTTTAAACTAAACTTTTGTACCTCTGTCATAACTCACATGAACCCACCTTCTTTACATCATTTACTCCCACATGCGTAATCACAACTGCATCCCTCTGCTTCTCATACCCAGACATCACACTATCATATCTCTCAGACACACCATTGAAACCAGTACCCGGCAAACAAACTCTGTCCCCCTTCCATTTGCATGGACTCAACTTACTATCAAAATATCTAATGAGAGTCACCCATCACAAACACCTCAGTCATCCTCCTAGTCCCCCTAGGCCTAGCTTTGCCATCCCTCCTGTTCTCATTCTAACTACCACTTACCCTACTTTCTGCCACAACCACATCAGACAAATACCTTTCAACCTCTTCCTCTATCAGAGCATCAAATATGTTAATCAACCTAACAGGTTCCATGTCCCTCTTACTCACACACCTAACCTAGGTATCCATACTATCCATATTCACCCACCATTCATCTTCATTTACATCAGTCATTCTTTCTCTCTAGTCCCTTGTCTAGGCCTATCTTCCTCCCTTCTGGTCCCAGCCACATTCTTCATGCATTCACTCGCATCCTCTCTCACTTCAACCACCAAATCATTTAATCTGTTACATTCATCAAGCAACTGACTCATCTCCATCAAAGCCACATTTGCATGAGTCACATAACACAAGGTGCATTCAGATGCATTTGCTCTTCTTTCAACACCACAAGAATGACAAACTACATAGGTACACACTACTTATATTAAAGAGCATACTCACTTCATCCAAAGAGACAGCCATACTGAGAAAACTTCTCCTAACCCTTTTATTATGCAATCAAGTGAAACAAAAGGGGAGAAAATGAGTCCATTCTCAAATGTAAACAAACAGGAGCTATTTCACGATTTAATTTAAAATATAATTAAAAATTCCTTGAGTATTTTTTCATAACACTCAATGTTAACTCTGTTTCCAACTTAAATATATTACAGCAAAATAACAACAAAGACATCACTGAATAGAGAGCTTGCTGAGAACACATCCAATTGCTACTACTGCCACTTTTTTCTTCCTAAGACTCCCATGTCACTCATTTGTGAGACTTCAGTGTTGATCCTAATCCACCTTGCAATGGGTCACTATATACTAACAGGCTGCATAATCATTTCAGTGACTTGGAACAAGCGCAAGGTTTGAAGGGAGAGACCCCTTTTTCCTTAATCTATTGTCAAATTCAAAATAGCAGGTACAAATAATCCAGTGGAGTTGAAAGGACCTTAAATTAACCCTTAACCGGCAGACATCGTCAATTGACGTTTCCTTAGAGAACGGCGGGTAACATCAATTGATGATTCAAAGAGTTTCCTGCCATACGAGCATTGTCAATTGATGTCCTATTGTTTTATTACTAATTGGCAACTTCTTGAGTGATAGAGTTGACAGTATCACATTTGAGCTTAATTTATGCATCATTTTTCAGTCCAGTATAAAGATGGAGTCCGAAGCTTCAACGTCGTCAATTTTTCCAAAGTGTAGAAAGTTATCTTCAAAAGAAATAGTTTATATTTTTTTAATAATCCTTTTTATGATTTTATCTAATATTTAGAATAATAAAATGTAGTTTACATTGCATATTTACTTAAATAAAATAATATTTTAAATGATAAATGACCTTCTGAGAAAAATTAAAATTACTCATTTTTCCCCGTATGGCACAAGCCCTGATGCAACCCAGACCCACCGGTTAAGGGTTAAACTAACATAATAATGACAATGATAAATAGACTATTAACATTTTCAGGGGCCATACTTCTGGGTTCCCCCAGGCCTCACATTACCAAATTAAAAGAGATAATAGAATTTTTTTTTCAGTTTTTTGGTATGAAATTATAAAATTTAAAAAATGTAAAGTAGCAAATAATCTTTTAAGCAGTATATTTTGCATTGAAAACTGACTTAGTTGTATAAAAGAAAATATTAAACAATAAATATTAAATTAAATATCAATAGCAAAGCTTTAAATCATTTATCTTTATATAAGTGAAGTTTTAGAAGATAAGAGAGTAAGTTTTCTTTATTTTTAATATTTAAAATAATATACTGGTAATTCATTACTTATAATTCAGCTTCACCTGTGCATACATTCTAAAGATGGATGCCTTTGGTTTAAAAACTTTTTATATATTGATTTATATATTTTTCATCATGATTAAAAGACCAAATTATGTTGCAAGCCTATCAAGCTTTTAGATCACTTTAACATTCTATAATTTATAAGGGGTTAGATTTTGAGACTGGTACACCTTGTACCAAGCATACCACATCTCCCTGTCCCTAGTCTCCTCAGCAGTCTTAAACTAGATTAAGACTAGCTTGGAAGGTAGTCAGATGGTAATGGAATATGGGATTGTCAGATTATTTTGATTGCTAGGTCAGGTAAGCAAAGGATGGCATCTTGGGAAATGTCTTGGAAATGTATGTTTGAAGGATCGTTCAAGCTGGTTTAAGTGTTCCATGATACTCCAGCTTTTGCGAGTAGATGAACAATCAAGATGCCTACCTGGTTGTGTTGGAAGGTAATTAACTGCAGCTTTTAAGCAGTGTAGAGGAGGAGGAATGTACAAATTTGTGAAAGTTGAGTCTTTTTGGACTATGCTTGATTGTATAATTTGTATTTCCATTACATCTTGGTTAGGGAGAGGAGCTGAGGTGACTCCAGTGGTATTGGTGCAGGGGATGTCTCTGATATCTATGATTAGGTCTCCATTTCCAAAATTCCTTTTGACTGATGTGCCTGTAATGTGCTACTTTTTTTATTTGGGTTGTATGTTGTTTCCTGGATAATTTAGATATATGTTGTATTTTTTTGCATTTTATATAAATTTTGCTTTGCATGACTATACAATATGCATGTTATATAAACTAAATTGCTTAGTACCAAGATAATGCCTACAAAAATATTTAGAAACCAGGCAATGGCTTTGCCACTCCCCCTCTATGGGGGTAGCTTGCGCTTTGCTACTAAGATTAAAATTTAAAAAAACAAAAAAAAACAGCCATGGTTAAATTTTTATAAATTTTCTGAACTTTGCCAATTATAGTAATTTTAAAAAGGAACTCTAAACTAAATTTTCCCCCTTCAAAATTTCATGTTGCTAAAATATAGTTATAGAAGATATATAAAAATAAATTTTCTGAACTTCACCATTTGTAATTCTTTCGGTTTTAAAAAATTCACAAAACTTTGGTATTTATATTTATTTCTGAACTTCACCATTTTGTTTTTTGATATTATAAAAGAATTATTAGAAATAACTGATAAAAAAAACATAAGTCATAACCAAACTAAGATGAAATTATTATTCAACTACTAAAAAAAATTGCCTTCTTAAATTATAGAGTTAGTGATGATGATGATGATAAGAGGATGATATCAAATCTCAAAATTTCTATAAAATTATATATAGAAAGATATTTAAAAAAAACCTTTTTCTCTCCTACAAAATATACTCCAAATGGTGTAACATTCACACTAGCAATTAATACTATAATCAAATTAATTATTTTGTCCTTTCTTTTATATCCAACCTATACTTCATTGAAGGAGAGGGATGGAACAAAATTTGCCAACAAGGAGTGAAGAGGCATAGGCTTTCTCCTATGAGAACTTGCCAAGAATCTTAGGCATGTATTGATATTTCCTGTATAATGGGTGAGAATGGTAGATATAGATATGGTAAGACTTAATTTGAGTCTTTGTGTTTGAACCAGGTGTGTAGTTGTTGAGGTAGAGTTGGAAAAGATGAGTAGCTGTATCTTTGTGGTTGTGTGTCCTTGTAAGTTAATTAAGAATGTATGTGTATCTGTGCTGAGTGTGGTTTGGCTATGTCGTACATGTAAAGCTGAGTATGGAAACTTTGTGAAGTTTTTTTGCTTGATGGCTAGTCAGTAAGTATCATGTGTGTGTTTACCCTCCAGATAGTTGGTAACCATCTTTTCATATTGTTATGCCTGTTGGTGTTGTATATTTTGTGTGAGATTGTGGTGTAGGATGGCTTTGAAAGCTTGGTTGATGTCCATAGTTACTAGTACTATCCAATCTAGTGCTTTGTTGATTCTTTGTATCAGGTCTCTAAAAAGATTGGTTGTTGAGTATATTGGTCTGAAACCATTTTATGTATAAAATAAATTATAAGTCAACTTGGAACTCATTAGATCAAGTTGATGATGGGTGAATGTTATGAGAGTCCAATTCTTGAGAGTTTCCACAACTCAGCACCAGTCTTTGGCTTTACCAACAACTTCCCTATTATACCAATTTATCAATTTGGATTTCTTAAAACAAAATTTATACTGCCTTATTTTAATAAAGTGAAGGTTCTTTATCAACTATATTTAATTATCATTTATAATTATCAAACCTGTATAGAAAGAAAAGATTAGTATAACATTAATATAAATTAAGTAAATTATCTTTAATATATTAAGTGTAGCTGGCAATGGAGTGTATGGAGTGATATAATTTATAATGAGGTGCTTAATGACTTGGATAAGGTACAAAGGAACAGGAATGGACAGGGTATTGGTTTTGGGATCATGGTGATTGTATCATGCTTCCAAATTTTGGATTGCATTGTGTAAGTAGCTGTAACTTTAGACCTTTCTACCTTGTATTCTACATATATGTACTGAGGTCTGGGCCATGGGCAGTTGAGTGCTTGAAGTTGCTGTTTTGTGAAAAGTGTGGGGATAATTTGTTTATATTTATAGCCTCAGGGTGTCTTTTACCTGAGCCATGGATATTTTTCACTCTGTGTTGTTCTGCTAGGTTTGCACTTTTATCTTCTACTGTTTATTTGTTTGCTAAAAAATAGACTGTGGTTGTAAGATTTGCTACTCTACATCTGAGCATCTATTGTGGAAAGTATTTGATCCACCACACACTAGTCTATGCTTGGTGACTGGTGCCTTCCTGCATGTCCCCAATAGAGAACTTCCTTGTTGATGAAAGGGTGTTACCACTCTCTTTATGGTATGCACTATGCATTTGTACATGTGATTCCAGCATCTCCCTTAGTCACCATCTTTCTTTTTTTTTAATGGCCAATCTAAATAATAACTATGCCAATGAGAAACCCTGATCATATACCCTAAGCCTTTCTGTTGTTGGGCATGCCCCCTGTTCTGTCTAAACATTCTTTTTTTTGAAAACTATCCTCTCAATCTTCTATCTAGGCTAGACTGCCTGCTATGTTGTAGCGGGCCGAAAGCAACGCTAACCCTGCAATCCAACCTTATCCTAGAATTTATGGACCTTGAGAACCCTGAGGAAGAATTGATACGATTTAATATACAGTCCTTTACTTTACAAAAAAATACAGTTTTAATTACAGTTTATATTTACAAAAAAATAAATAAACACCGGTGCACATTCAAAATAAATATTCTATACAAATTGCAATTTTCCCAACCGAAAACAAAAATAAAATGACAGGCGCAGAGAACAAATTTCAATAACCCAAACAAGGTCCACACAACAAATCAATCAAAAACAAAAAAAAACACCCGAACGATAAGGGGCATGGGACTATCACTTGAAGGCTGGTGGGAAAATGGTGGTAGTAGTTGTAGTTGTCCAATAAGAAGGGGGACAGGCTCATCAGCCAATGCAGGTAGGCAGTGCAGGTGGCAAGGGAGGCAGGTAATGCCCTCCGTTTCAGGGCTGGGCTGGGCGGAGCACTGGCCTAGAGGATTCCTCTCACAGTTCGCTGAAGCTTCACTCTTTGAAGACACAGGATACAATACTAGGGTAATATCCCAATGCGCTGGACAAATAAATTTTAGGATTTTCCTAATTTTACTAAATTATATAAAATATATCTTTTGTTAAAATAATTTTAGCAAAGAAACTATCTCTGAAAAGAGAATACACTCAGTTATTATTCGTATTCATAATATAAAAAATTGGAAGGCAAATTATACTCACACACTCACATAGGGGTAGGGAAAGATATATGTAAAGGGGGGTGGGAGAATGGCCCTACAGACACACACACACTTCCTTAAGCCATTCGACTACAGTCACACGCAATACCTTTTCAATCACTCTTCACGGTACCACTTGTGCTCAATCCCACCCTTCTGCACCCATTCACACTCTTCTACTGGTCCCTGACTATGCGTAGCAATCGGTCAGGGTTGTTCGTCAGTTTTCTTGTCAGTCTAGGTTTCTTCGTCACTATCAATCGTGTCATCCACCATACTCTTCACTTTCATTACTAACTCGCTCATCTCTTGACAGAACTCTTTCATACTTTTTTGTTCAGAACCTTCACTATTCATACCTTCATTCATCATCTCCTCACTCATAGCCCTCATCAAACTCAAAGCACACTCTTACGAAACAGACAGGTCACTCACATCCCTTATATTCTCAACAGGCATACTAGAAACCCATTTGACTGGTTCCCACCAGAAACCTGAAAAATCAGCCACTTCATCATTCACTACATCAAACTCACCCCAACTATTACCATTCGTAAAACCCTCCAAATCAGCCACACTAGGTTCATTCTGCCCAAACACACTATCATTCATACTGTTCCCAAAACCAGAAAAATCAGGCACAGGCAGCTTACTCACTCGTCTACTTATACCAGCCAAATCACTCACCTGTTTACGCAAAAACTCAATCTCTCTTTCAAGATCCCCATACCAGAAAGACTCTGCTCAGACTTAATTTCATTTGTACTTGCATTCTTCCTTCCACTCTTCTTTGTACGCTTTCTACTCCTCGAGACCAAGACAAGCTCTTTCCCAGACAGATCCATACTATCACATGTCTTCTCATCATCATGCACCCTATTTCTCTCTTTGCACAATTCATACACCAGATGGCTCACCAGGTAGTCAGGGGGTTCTCTCCATCTCCTTAACTGACTCTGATGAGCCCGCAATCTCTCAGTCATACCGTCATTCAAACTTTCTAAAACATACATCACTCCATTTTCCCAGACTCTCATAACTCTATAAGGTCCATCAAACTTCTCACTCATCTTTGACACATTCAACCTACCCTTCACTTCTTTCACCTTCATTACTTTTGCAGCTAATTATACACCCACAACACTCTTCCCAGACATACATCCCAGTCATTCACTGTCATACTCATCATTCTCAACATCTCACACAAGGTTCTTATCATACGTTCAGCCAATCCATTTGAAGATGGTACATACAGAGTCGTTCTCACATGCTCCACACCATTCTCTCTCAACATTTGCTCAAATACTTCTACAAATTCAGGCCCATTATCACTCAGACATCTTCTAGGCTTCCATACACACACAGAAAAAAACAACTGCTCAACCACATGTGCAACAGTCACACTCCTTTTATCTCTCACAGGCACTGCATACACAAACTTAATTTTATGATCAACCATAACAACCATACCAACATTCCCAGCACTCGTACATGGCAAAGACACACAATCAATCACTACCAATTCAAATGGTTCTTTCGCATCAACTTTCAACATCGGTGGTTTCACTTGCACACCTTGCATACATAGTTGCAACATCATTCACAACAGTTCTCAGAAACGGCTGGAACACACGCTCCTTCATACACTCCCACAGCTTAAATTTACCCATATGCCCATAATTATCATGCACAACCTTCACCAGACCAATCATACCAACCAAGGACATCACATGCCTCACAAAATATACAACATCCATACAAACAACAAAATCCTTAGCATACCTTTTAAAATCACTTAAACACTCTGGCCATTAATTCAAATCAACATGGGTCATTACACATCTCTTCAACTTACTAACAAAAGGACACATCTCTTGCATCTCTAGAATATCATCATCACTTAAAATTTCATTCTCATCATCCATGACCAATTCAATCATACCGCAAAACTTAACAACATTCTTTGCACACTCATTCAACCTCATCACCTCACATTCGCCTTTCATAAGACAATCCTTATCAGCATCCACAGACAAATCATTCAATCTCATAAAGTCTACACCAAGCAAGAAACAACACGGCATTTGCTCATCTTTCAGAATCACAAAGTCATGCTTCACATTCACACCATTACCCAAACTCACTTTCAGACTAACCTGTTCCGATGCCACTATCATGCCATTCCCTAATCCACTTATCCATAACTTCACAGGTTTATGTTTGCAACATCTAAACTCATCATACTTACTCAGAATCCTCTCATTCACTAAAGACACTTGCGCTCCAGTATCAATCAAACCACAGAACAACCTTTCACCAACTTTCACTCTCGCTTCCATTATATCAGGTCCACCATGTTCGCAATACACAGAAGGAACAAGCACACCAACATCAGCACTGATATCCACATTGTCATCAACTCCCATATCATTACTCACCACACACTCATCTTCATCCAGACAATCATTCTTCTCTCTCATATATAAACACTTTTCAATCACCCAATTGTAGTGCACACCGCTCAAACATTGCAGATGTACCACATTAGGATTCAAAACCTTCATCTTCTCATCTTTGTACATAATCGGCCTCTCATCACAAAAGTGCACATAAACAATCACTCCATACAAACGACTCACTACAATCAACACTTCCTGAAATGGTGGGACCCCTGGCATACACATTGCTCTCAATTCTTTCATGAAGTTCTGCACCCTTGCCATACCAATGCTTTCAGGTTTCCTACATACTTCACTCATTACCTCCTTCCTTAAGTCATCCACACTATCGGGCACTCTCACATCTACTCCATCACTCTTCAAATCTTGCAAACCATTCCATACACTCTCAAACAAAAAAATCACCACCACCCTTACTCTCCTTTCCATTCATAATTCCTTTCGGCAAATACTCAGGATCACTCACTCCACACACATTTTCATCATTCGTACCAGGATACCTTGACATCAAATCGGCCACTCGATTTCGTTCACCAGGCACATACTCAATCACATAATCAAAGTCACTTAAATCTTCCAAAGTCCTTGCAATCCTACTATCAGCCCACTTCATACGCTGCAGATACACAAGAGGTTGGTGGTCAATCTTAATCACAAACCTCACACCATACAAAAATGGATGCAACACTTTCAAACAATATCTTATCGCAGCCAACTCTCGTTCCACAGTCGAATACTATCGCTCTGCCGCATTCATAACCTTGGATACATACCCAATTATTCGCCTTACATTCTCTCCATTTAAACACTGCTCTTGCATCACAAAACCTCCCATACAATACCCCCTCGCATCTGTATACAATTCAAGCGTTTTAGCATTCACACTATAATCTGGGTAAGCCAATTCAACATCTTCAGCCGCATCCTCTTTCAATTTCTCATATGCCTCATTCATCTTATCATTCCACCTGACAACTGTACTACCTTTCTTGCCCATCCACTCAGTCAGAGGCTTACTCACACCAGAACAATCATGTATAAACTTTTGCTGGAACTCAATCAAACCCCAAAACGACTTCAGTTGCTTCACAGTCACTGGTTTCAGAAACATTTCCACCTTCTCAACATACTTCAGTGACTTTCTCAACCCATTCTCACTCACCATATGCCCAAGGAATTCCACTTCTTTCGCAAACCATTCTCACTTCGCCACTTTCACCTTCATACCAACACTCTCCAGCGTTCTCAACACATCATTCACCAATCTCATATGCTCCTCAAAAGTCTCGTCATAATCAAAATATCATCTATATACGCAATCACATTCTTACTTGCAAACTTACTCAACACAATATTCATTGTCTACTGGAAGGCTCCGGGAGCATTAGCCAACCCAAAACTGAGGTTCCGGAACTGGTAATGCCTCTTTGTGGACGAGAAGGCAGTTACCGGCCGGCTCCCCTCAGCAATAGGCATCTGGTAATACCCCTGTACCAGATCCAGCTTCATAAACCACTTCATCCCATGCATACTATACACACACTGTTACCACACACATCGGAAACCTTTCTTTCACAGTCCTTTCATTCACCTTTCGATAATCCACACACAGACGCAATCTTCCATCTGGCTTACATACAGGCACAATTGGACTATTCCATGCACTCTCGCTTTCTTCAATCACACCCAATTGCCTTAATTCCAAACACTGCTCCTCAATCTCATCAGCAATTGGATGTGGGAAATGCCTCGGCCGCTAATAGATCGAGAGTCCTCCTTCAGGACAATCTTGAATTCCAGGAGCTTTGCAACCCACGAAATCCAGATCACCCTTACTGAGGGCTCCCTTTCGTTCAAATATCATTTGATACACATCCTTCCTTTCATACTCAGTCAATCATCCATCCAATTTCACCATGTCCTTCACCTCATTATGCATCCATTCACATGTCTTTTCATTCGCAACATTCACCCTGATATCTGTGCTATCATCCATATCTACCTCAGTGACAGTGGAGAGGTGTCCTAGTACATCTCCGACTTGGATACCCCTCACCTGTCCCTTCACCCTGGGGTCCGCCTGCACACATACAAAAGGATCATTCATTCTCATCAAGCCATCAAACACACAAGCAACACGCCTTACCTTATAACATGCATCCTTTCCATCCAATATCACAGTGTTCTCACCCACATTCAAACTAACATCCTTACTCCAACTCACTCTAACAGACACCCTTTCACCCTTCACAAGCCTTACATTCTCCATAGCAGTCACCTCAATACCAGTAAACACACTTTTCAAAACACTACCATCTTTCCCTACATATAACTTATACACCCCATTTTTACCAATCTTTCTCTCAATCTGATCACTCGCAGGATGCACAACCATACGATTCATTTTCATAAAATCATACCCCAAAATCATACCATACTCACTACTCACCTTATCAATCACAGAGAATTCACATTCATTCATCAACATACCATGCATTCGAACAGGTGACCTTATCATTCCAATCACAGGCACTCTCCTACTACCAATACCTACCAAACTTCCCTTACACTCAGACAAGAGGGCTTTCTTACTCACCTTGTCATACACATCTTTATACACCAAGCTCGCCTTGCATCCAGAATCTATTAAAGCCAAACACTCAATTCCACCTTCATACTCAGACACTCATACTTCCTACCAGACAGCACTTTTACACTAGACAGACTTACCAACACATTACTCACACTCATGCACCCAGAGGATACTTCACCAGGTACCCTCTTACAATTCAGTTTCCCCGCTTCAGACTTTCCATTCACACCTTGCGCTCTCAGTCTAATCCAACACTTCACTTGAATGTCCTTCCATCGCACAATAGCTACATACATTCCTCTTGTCATGACACATCCTTGCATAATGACCAGCCTTTCCACAATTACCACACGCATACTTCATACTTTCCCCAGCAGTTGCTCCACCATTCAACCTCGGGCAATCTTTCTTCAAATGGTCTCTTTCTTTACACTTGAAGCATTCTTTCACACTTTCCTGGCAATTCTTTATCATATGCCCCTTCTTACCACACCCCAAACATGCACCAGACATCCACCTACATTCTGCCAACATATGACCCTTCCTTCCACACCTATGACATTCCACAATCTTTTTAACACCATTCGGTCTCTCATTTGCTGGGACATACCTCGGCTTCTCTCTTATGTACCCATTCCCACGCTTGACATTCATCTATCCCCTTCCATTCAACCACCCTTTATTTACCCATCCATTCTCCCGGCCTAGGAAGCTCGACATCACTCCAGCTGGTGCAGCCTTCAGGGTATCCCTGTAGCTGACAAACTGCTGGGGTGGAGGAAAGCTCCCGGGCTTCTTACCCCCAACATTCGCACTGTACCATCCATCCTCTTCTAGATTGCTTTCATCATTAAATCCTCCATCTTCCAACAGTTCCAACACATCCTCCCACATCAACCGTTCACCTGTCAGTCTCACTCTCTCCTTTCTCTTTCCACTCAGCCATTCACTCACCTTTCGTGGGATCATGTCCAGAAACTTCCTCATGAGTGGTTTACATTCATTTACATCATCATTACCATACCTCGTCCTTGCCATACTCTCAAGCCTATGTGCATACATATGCGCCTTCTCAAATTCATTCACTCTCTTATACTTCACACTCTTTCATTCGTTTCACCTGTCCAATCATCCGCTTCTTCGCTACATCATACTTTGGCTCTCCCACACTCGTTATCACTCGTAAGAACTCCAACACTTTCCCATCCAAACAATCTCACAGAACACTCACCCAGTGAACTTTGTTCTGTGGGTACTTGAGCTTGCAGTACCGCTCAAAATCCCTGAAGAACTCATCGATACTCTTTTTCCCATGAAATCTAAACTTATCAATCCCAGGCACTTGCCTAATCAAAATTCCTTTCCCCACATTCACTTCACTCTCCGAAGAGCTACTCTCGGTTTCACTCATTCCAATTATATTGTCACTCTCTCCCTCATCTGAGTATAGCGAATCCACACTCTTCCCTCTCGCCTTCCTATCCTTAACCTTAGAACCATGCTTCCTTCCTCTCTTACTTTCCACTCTCTTCCATTCACCCTCTTTCCTACCACTCACAGTATCTTATTTAGACTCAATCTCACTGCCATCCATTCCATTCAGCGGAGTCCCTTGTGTAGGAGCAGGGGTCAGGGTCATAGGTCCCGTGGCTGATCCAGCCCCTGTCATCATATTATATAGGTCCTGCATCTGTCGGTCAGTCTGATCCTGTCAGTCTCCCATTTCCTTCTTCATCCTATCAGTCTTTTCATTCATCCCTTTCATCTCATTCTTCATTCCCTCAATCATTCCCCGCAACATTTTGCACTCCTCTTCTTTCTTTCTCAACTCCAGTCTCACCTGCACTACTTCTTCATTCAAAGTTTCAGCCAAAGCCATTGTTCCTAAGTTAGTAACAAAGGATAGGAGGAGGGAAAAATCAATCAAACTACTTTACCAATATACAGATGAAGTGCAATCAAATCAAATTCCTCCAGTTTTGAGATCTCAAGGTCCCTATTCGGGTGCCAAATGTAGCGGGCCAAAAGCAACGCTAACCCTGCGTTCCAACCTTATCCTAGAATTTATGGACCTTTAGAACCTCGAGGAAGAATTGATACGATTTAATATGCAGTCCTTTACTTTACAAAAAATACAGTTTTAATTACAGTTTATATTTACAAAAAAAATAAATAAACACCGGTGCACATTCAAAATAAATATTCTATACAAATTGCAATTTTCCCATCCGAGAACAAAAATAAAATGACAGGCGCAGAGAACAAATTTCAACAACCCAAACAAGGTCCACACAACAAATCAATCAAAAACAAAAAAACACCTGAACAGGAAGGGGCATGGGACTATCACTTGAAGGATGGTGGGAAAATGGTGGTAGTAGTCGTAGTTGTCCAATAGGAAGAGGGACAGGCTCGTCAGCCAATGCAGGTAGGCAGTGCAGGTGGCAAGTGAGGCAGGTAATGCCCTCCGTTTCAGGGCTGGGCTGGGTGGAGCACTCGCCTCGAGGATTCCTCTCACAGTCCGCTGAAGCTTCACTCTTTGAAGACACAGGATACGATACTAGGGTAATATCCCAATGCGCTGGACAAATAAATTTTAGGATTTTCCTAATTTTACTAAATTATATAAAATATATCTTTTGTTAAAATAATTTTAGCAAAGAAACTATCTCTGAAAAGAGAATACAATCGGTTATTATTCGTATTCATAATATAAAAAATTGGAAGTCAAATTATACCCACACACTCACACAGAGGTAGGGAAAGATATATGTAAAGGGGGTTGGGAGAATGGCCCTACAGACACACACACACACACCGCTCCCCTACAATGTCAGAAGAGAGGCTTCAGTACCTCAATAAACAATTGCCAGGACTTTAGGGATGCTGGGTAGTAGGGCATAATTAATTGGAAGATTAGTTCAGCCCCAATAACCAATCTGCATATAATGGGCTGACCACCTCCCTGCATCCCTTCTAGGGTGCATTAGGTTTTTTATGGTGTTCAAGCCTTCCTGCCTTGTTGGCTACCAGGCCAACTAAGACTCTCAGATATTGGCTGTCCTGTCAAGGATTAGTATCTCTTATTAGAGAATTCTATCCTGTTGACCTGCATCTCTAGCTGCTCAGTTAGGAGATGTGGCCTGTGGTTGGAGACAGGTTCACCGGGCAACTTCTGGTCATTGCATAATTCACATAAACTAACATTGCCACTCAAAGAGTGGCCACTAAAAGCCTGAAACCCCAAATTAGGATAGATAGGAGTGGCTGGACACACAATGTCTCCCACCAATCCCTTTCTTTTCAGTGGTCACAAACCCACAAATTATATAAGTTTTACAACATTTTGAAACTGTTCTGTTTCTAAATCATTACCCAACCTTGTTGGGACAGATGAGGGGCTTAAAGATAGCAACACTGACTGGTGGAGGGAAGTGAAGATGGTTATGTTCACCTTAAAGCTAAAAATGCAGTGTATGTTGTAGAATTATTTACTTGTTAATATACTATATAAACTGCCCCTCAGCTCTTGCCATTATTTGGTTCCTGGGAGTAGGTTAAATACTAGAAATAACAAAACCAAAACATTATTTACTATTTAAATGAGCCAACACCAAGAATCGTCACTCAGAGAAATTACCACACTTGTCAGAGAGAGCACTTATAGCACAACTAAGCTCCAGTCACAAGACTATCCTCCCAAAATACAGACTTATTAATTAACTAATGAGGCAATGAATTAAATTTTTGACCAGATTGAAGCAATTTTGCTTTTATTTGTTATAGCATTTCTTCAGAGGTTACAAAAATGGAAGAAATAAAAAAGGAAGTTCTTGAATATCCGCTTCATTTTCATCTAAATAAAAATGTAAGCATGTCAGGTTTTTCTTATTTATATTAGCATTCAACATCATTATTTTGTCTGCATTTTATTTAATATACTTTTACCTATCTAATAATTAATTTGTAAATCATAGTTATAGAAAGTAAATTACCTATTATTTTATATTAGGTTATTTATAAAGAAACACACATCAAGAAAATGAAGGAAGAGTTCTCTGATTCAGATCATGGAAATAAAGTAAGATTGGTCACAGGTCAAGAACGAGCAGTTGTTGATGGCTCTAATGAATTGCTGTCAAAAAAATGCCCGGTCAAAGAGGTAGTTATAATAAATTGCTTGTTATAATATTTATCAATGTTTGCATGGTAGCTTAATTTCTCTATAACCTATTATTGGTTAAAGAAAAATAAGTTAAGAGTGTTAAATTTTATATAGTCCTTTATTGGAAGCCATTTCATGAGGATTTTTGTTAAGATGCATAGCTGAGGGGTCTAAGGCACCTCTTAACTGAGCTCAATGCAGTGCTCACTTCTCAGTGTGCTTGGTTCAACCATTACCCTTGCACGGATTTTTATAAGGAAAAATTGTTCTAGAGAAAAAAATCTATATCTATTCCTTTATGGTATGACTCATTTTATTTCATCATTCTTTCACATTCCTGAGCGATATATAGTATATATTTTCTGCATATTTAACTCTATTTCTTGTTTGTCCATTGAGTCCCTAATTAATTTCTCCTCACGTGTAGTTGAGTGTCTAAAGCATTGCTTTAACTAAGATCAAATCAGTGGTTACTGCCTCAGTGTGTTTGGTTTGATCCTCATTCCTGCACAGATTTTTTTTGTGTTCGAAAAGAATTTTTTTGAGTAGAAAAATTATTCTCTTTATCTTGTTTCTTTGCAATATGACACTGAGTAAGAGGGCATTAGTAGCTGGGGTCATCTGCTAGATTTTTTAATCTTTTATCCCTTGATGAGGTTGTTATTCCTTATTTAATCTCCCATCATCACATTTGACACCACTCTTTAGCTGTTATTTGCATGCACACTTCTGCCAGTTGCGCACACTAATCTTTACAATCTGATCCATCACTCATTATTTTTATCTAAAAGTGAACATAGATAAATCTCCAAAGAAGCCATTAAACACATGAATATAAATGTCTGAAAAGAACACAACAGTGATTTCTGGATGCTCTTTAAGGAATTAAATTTTGTACTTCTTCAAACAGGACTTTGAAGAGATTTCATTGAAGGAAGAAGTTAGTGAAGAATTCATTCATATAGAGACAAGTTCTACTGTTACTTTTGATGTACTATGTGCAAAGTCTGAAACCTCTACACCAAACACTACCAATGAGTTTTTGCAACAAGACCTCCACCAAGAAAAGGTAATCTTTGTTATTTTTAGTTTCTTGCTGAATTTATTTGTATAATAGAAACATTATTTTATATTTTCTTCACACCTATATTATCACTTAAGATTGCCATGTCTTAGTACAGCAATACCCCGGTTACTGTGGTTAATTTGTGCCGTAAAACCACAGCATTATTCAAAAATAGAAATCCATGTAAAATCTTAGGTTGATGTCTAGACTTTTGAAAAATGCTTCTTTTTTTTTTAATGTCTGAAAAATGATATAAATAAAGAAGGAAACAAATGAATTGAAAACCATATACTGTAATGTTTTACTTTTTATTAACTCTCATTAGCATAGCCCCCCAAACATGACTATTCTTTACAAAAATATTGTAAAAGGGATTTTGCGTTGCCGATACCCTTTTCTTCTCTTTGTGCATTACCCAATAATAACTTAACGCATTTTCTATCTGACTTCTTAATTGCATTGCTCTTTCTACATTCAGGTATGCATCCATTATCATTTGCTTTCCATCTTCAAATGTTTGAAAAACAGAATCGAGTTCTTCATTTGTGAATTCCTTCATTTTTGTAATTTCTTCCATTTCCTCATTGCTTTAATCATTGTATGCACATTCTTGCTCTAAATCTAGAAGATTGTCATCATTGAGATCTCCATTAGCGAGTCAAGTAATTCTCTATCATTGTCATCATCCATATCCGCCATTCCCATTTTTAACCCAAGTTACCTGTAACTTCCACCTCAAAGCTTTCAAAATCATTTGTGCAGTGAGGAATTATATTTTTCCACACTGCCCTCATGCTTCTAGGTGTCACCTCAACCTGTGTGCCATTAATGTTTTCTGCAATGTTCTTTATGATTGTTAAAATTTTTCCAAAATTTTGTAAGGTTCATGGCATTTTTTCCCATTGTTTTTTCAATTGCCTGGACAAATGTTTTCCGCAAATAATATGCCTTAAAAGTTGCTATCATGCTCTGATCCATCGGCTGCAACAGAGATGTGGTGTTCGGTGGTAAAAATACATCTTTAACATCTTTGCATAAGTCACCAAGTGCCGTTAATAGAATTTTAAAGTCTAAATTAATGGACTTGCAATATTTTTCAACCTCAGGACAAAAGCAATTTTTGAACAAATCTTCAAATTAAGATTTTGTCACCCATGCTTTTATATTTGACTTCCAAAATACTGGTAAGCAATGCTTGTTGAATCCTTTAAGAGCATGTAGGTTTTCGGATCGATTGATCAACATAGGTTTTAATTTTAAATCACCAGCAGCATTTCCACCAAATAAAAATGTCAGATGATCCTTAGAGACTTTGAACCCAGGTTGTGATTGTTCTTTTTTCATCATGTACGTTTTGGTAGCCATTTGTTTCCAAAACAACCCCATTTCATCAACATTGATATTTGGCTGCTGTACTAACATCCGCACTTTCACCTATAATCCTGATGTGGATTCCAGTTCATTTTATATATCTTCCAGAACTTCTGAAAAATGTTTCTTCAGTTTCCCTTCGAGTTTTGGTTTCTTCTTTCCATTTTCTTTGGATGACAGCAAATAGAGAGACAGCCTTCATTATTTATTGTCATTTGAATTAGAGGAATGCACTTTTGGTTGCAATTTTCAATCCACATAGACAAAAGATGCTCCATTTCACTCTTTTCAGGGCTTTGGTTTCTTGTTGTCTTCAAATTTGGTGATGAAGTAGCACTTTTCTCTTGTTCTTTATATAGTTTTGAATTCTTAATAATGTTGCGGATGGTAGATTCTGCCATACTATGATCCCAACCTATCTTAGCTTTGGTGGCACTGCTTTCATGCTTGTTTATTATTGTCAATTTTTCTTCTACTCCAATAACTTTTCTCTTCTTCTTTTGACTTTCACCACTTGTACTCGCGGTACTCATTTGTTTAGAATTCATAAAAATAGATTGAGGATTTGTTTAAAAACAATGCATGTGAAAAAAATAGCGAGACAATGTGTGCTGTATTACGGTGACAGGTACTGAGGCACTGACCTTGAGAGCCTGAGGCAGTGAGACAGGCATGGCGCACACACAAACAAATGAGCAAAATTCTACCGTACCGCATTAAATCGAATTCTACATGCAGTATTCAAACTTTACTGTAATAAATAATAATAGTAGAGTTTATACACTTATTATGCTTGCTTGAATGTCCTTTTCATCGAATGCTATGTAAACAGTACCTCTCCCATCTATATGAAGGGTTCCTACTACTGGCCTCCAGTCCCTCTCACACACCTCTCATTTGAGAACATATTTTATACTCTCAGTCTACATACATATTCAAGGTGCCTCAGGAAAGGTAATAAGTTTGTTGCTCTACTCTGCACTAAATTGCAGGTTGATATCATGTCTAAAATGTGGAAATTACGAGTTTGTCTGTATACAATACACTAAATATAGGCTAACATATGAGTGATAAAGTTTAAGGATACCATCCTTACATTTGTAACTAACATTTAACTTAATGAAGCCCAACACACTATTTGCTCAGAGCTCATGCTAACCGAGTGGATACGGTGTTGGCCTCCCAACACCGCGCTACCGGGTTCGATTCCGTATCCCGGCATGAGCGGACACAGACATCAGCGCACGCAGAGATCTGTCTACCGATTGGTAGACGCCCTGTGCTCATCCCATTTTCAGGTGGGTAGATCTTACACCTCTCACCTCACACATAGCTAATCACAACACTGCTTTCTTTCCTCTCCTGCCTTCACAACACAACACAACACATACATACACTCTCTGTTCCAAGGAATCCTGCCGATGGTTATTTATATCCACATACCTCTGATGCAGAACAGGTCCCTCTCCCCCGAGGTGACAAAGGTTTCCACCTGAACGCTCTTTGGTGTCAAATACTTCCTGGCACCTCTCCCCAAAAGAAGATAGGCTCCCTGGGCCCTCGGGCCAACCAGCAATTGTCATACTGCCCTTATATAAATTTCATTATCCGGTCGAGGATCCTCTCAGTATAATGGAAGATTGGCGCTGACTAACTAACTAACACTATTTGCTTTATTTTTTGCCTTAATACACTACTTAGAAAACCTCAGTGACTCATCTATTACTACTTGTAAAGTCCTTTTCAGCCTCAATTGAGTTCAGCCAATGTACATCCACTTCATAGCTCAATTCTCTAATATCTCTTCCCATATGTGTAAATTTGTATCTTGAAGTTACTCTTAACTTTTCTTAATGAAGCTACCAATTTGGTCTCATCTGCAAAAATTGACTTTGCCAATGTCATTTATATAATTACAAAAAAATATGGACCCAGAACTGATCCCTGAGGTACCCCACTGACAATATCACTCCCCTGTGACTTTACCTCACTTAACATTTTCCTCTGCTTCCTATCTTTTAGCCATTCAGTTATCCAATTCAATACTCTCCAACACATCCCAGGCCTTTTTAATTTATTAACTAATCGCCTACGTGGAATATTGTCAAAGGCTTTGCTAAAATATAAATAAATTACATTACTTTCTCTCTTTTATACAATTGTTTTGTTGACACAATCCATAAATTCCAGTAAGTTTGTTAAACATGATTTACCTGTTCTAAATCCATGCTGAGCATCGTTGCTTACACTCTTACAAACTCGCAAAGTTAAACATACTGGCCTAAAATTATTTAGTTCTTCTTCCCTTCTATTTTCCAATCATTTGGCACTTATCCAAAAATGTAGCCTGTAAGGGGCGTGGTGATTTTCTTTGCTGGCTGACATGCTGATGGGACTCAGTGCCCCGTCTGTCCCCAGCTTAGCCTCTTCTCCTTATCTCTGACAGCCTGTGTTTTAAACCTACTTCTCATTTCCCTACAACATCTCCCTCAACTTTCTCTGTTTGGCCTCTAATTTCACAGGGTAGATGTAGACCAGCTTCCTCTCACCCAACTATCCCAGATTGAGGCTGAGATGGGGAGGGAACAATGCTTCCTCATCCTTGAGCTTCTGTTTGGTGTGATGGGTTTTTAACAACCTGCTTCATCCCCACCCTCACCTTCCTCATATACCCTTTCTCTCTCTCCCTTTCACAATCTACCGATTTTATGCTATGCCGATAGGCTATCAGATCCCTAGGCAGGAGGAGTGCCCTTAAATGGTAGCAGCTGGCTTTGCCAGCCCTGTGTTCACCCCTGGTAAAGCTGGCTACTGCGTGGGGTGATTAGCATATGCGTCCCTTGAAAACTATAGGGTCACCATGCCTGATGATGATAAATTTAAAAAAAAAACAAACTTTACTTTCCCTGTAACATTGTCAAAGTTGCCTGTGGGCAGCTCCCCTGAAAAAAGGAGGCCCCATCCCTGTGCTTTCACAGGGGACCCTCCAAACCTCTTTGACAGGAGAGGAGGTTTAATCCTCTCTTATGCATACGGGTGCAGGGGACTCCCCCCTCACCCCCTTCTCTGGAGTCGCCCTTGGCTTTTTGCAGCAGCAGTTTTCCTTTTGCTTTCCAAGGGGACTGCTAAGAAAACAGGCAGGTGGCCCATAAATGATCACTCCCGGCTCGATAGGTCCAACCTCCTTAGGGGAGCAAGGAATGACAGGGTCTGTTGGGCTGTGCCATCCAAAGTCCAGCTGGTGTGCATATTTGAGCTTATGTGAGGGGCACTGTACGTGTTTCCCTCTCTTTGCTTGCGGATACTGGCTCGCCGGCCAAGGATAGGAAAACTGGTACCTCAAAGGGGACCCATGATGTCTGGGGTGGGATTGCCACATAGAAGCCCTCCCTAAGATGGACATGGTCCCTGAGGTGACTCAGCCTCAGATGGTAGAATCTTTCATGGGGTTGAACAAGGGCTCGGTGCCAAGACAAGGAATCCGAGTCTGCCCTGTGAAGGCTTCTCCTCAGACAGCGCGGGCGCCCGAAGACTTGCAAAGAGAGGAGGGATCTACTCTCCCGGCTGGTGCCCCATTTCAGAGAAGGATCTTGCCGAGGCCGGCACATCTGGCCTAGATGCTCCTACCGGCGGAGGAGAGAAGCAGGTTCATTACCCGCCCTCCTCTCATAAAAAAAAGAACAGGAAAAAGACTGGGCTCCTCTCAGGCCGCGGGGACGGACGGGGTCACTGTCATTACGTTATGCGACCAAGCCCAGAATGGAACACCTGGCCCTGGTGCTCCCCCGGGTGGGGAGTTCCTGAGAAAGACCAAAAGTGCGCAGAGCGGAGCCTTGATTACGTCGGTGCCCCTCATTCAGAGGTTACCTTGCATTTTCGAGTCCGCTGGCTTCAAACGATTCCTCGTTACTCGCTCCACTGATGGCAGCATGTTGGCTAAGGGCAACATGATCCATCAGAGGAGAGCTCTAGCTAATGTGATAAAGAGAGAGCCTAAAGTGACCCGTGTCTCGGACGAGAGCCTTCTGGCGAAAGCGTTGAATCCCTCCGAGGCGGCCATGATTAGTGCCCGTCGGACACTCGATGGTACGTTGGTGAGTGTGACGCCGCACTCTACCATGATCTTCGGCAATGCAGTAGTTTATGCGAAGAAACTCGTGGACGACTCCATAGATGACATCACCTTGAGCTGGCCGACCATGGAGCGGTCATTGTCATGATCGATCGTGTGATGAGAAAACGGTGATGTGTATCGAGACCCACCCCTACATTCTTCGTCACGTTCGACTATGTCAAGCTGCCTGATTCGGTGTTTGCTGGTTGGTGTCGCTGCCGTGGGAAGGCATTCGTGCCACTTCCGTGGAGGTGCTACTACTGTCACCGCTTGGGCCATACTACTCGCTCTTGTAGACGCGCAAAGTCGGGGTTACCCGAAGTCTGTGTAAGTTGCTCCAAGGCCGCACACGATAAGTCCAAATTGTGTGTGGCCAAGTTTGTCAATTGCGGAGAGCTGCACCCCGCCTCTTCGAAGCAATGTGGTCCGGATCTCCTTGAGAAAGAAATCCTGCCCTTTAAGGCCCATGATCCTCTCATTTCGCTCGGCTAAGTAATTGGTCCTGCCTCACCCGGCGCTGCCTGGGACGTCTTATGCCGGAATGTTAAGAAAGACACCCTCTGCTCCTGACCCCTCCAGTCCTACGAGCACGGTTATTTCCGCGTCCATTCGGAACCCTTCTGGGGGTTTTACCCACCCCGGGCGCTTCCCTGGTAGAGTTGGGAGCATAAAGGGTTAACACCCAGTCCCGGCTAAAGCCAGGATTCGCCCTCCTTCCCTCAGCGTCACAGTTTCCCGTAAAGCGTAATGGCAGCGCGCCTCCACCGAGTCGTTAGAATCACAGGAGGCAATACCCCTGAAGTTGGTCGTGAGGCCATCTTACAGTATTTATAAAGCTGCCCCCCCAAAGGACAGCACTAAAGGAGCTTGGACTCCTTCGACCACACCCAGTGTTAGGCTAGGTAGCTCGGAGATGGTGGAGCCTCCAAATACGGGACCCCAGCCTGCCAAAGGTTTCGAGGCGGATGGAGGAAAAGATTCGCATTTCGACCCAACCTCCCCCGATAAGTCCTCAAAGGCGACAGCCCCTTATCCGACCAACAGCGCGTCCGGAGTTCTACCTCTGAGAAGCCTATGGCCATTTCCGTGAGGGACTTCTCTTCGAAGAGGGCCCTCGCGTCTCCTCCGAGCTAGGCCCGGAGACCATATTCCTTCAATGGAATTGCCGCGAACTCCGGGCCAATCGGAGGAGCTGCGGAGGCTCGTCTCCTCCTGTTACCCGTTAGCTATCTTTTTCCAGCAGACCATGCTAGTCAGGTGCCCCGTGCCCACCCTGCCCGGGATTTGGGGCTTTGTGACCCTACCACCACGGAATGGGGGCCGGGCAGCAGGATGCGCGATTTACACCCGGCATGATGTCTCTATTTCAGGCAGTAGCTATGCAGCTTCACCTGGATAGGGGGTTTACCTTTATTTACGCGTACGTTCCTCTGTCAGCCGACTTGACCCGGGGGACTTCCGCCCCGTCGTAGCACGGTTGCCGAGGCCCTTTCTCTTGCTCGGAGATCTGAACGTTAGACACACCCTCTGGGGAGACTACTCGATTAATCCCCGGGGTCAAGTCCTTCCCGACCTGATCGACGAGCTTGAGATGGGTGTCCTAAATGTGGATGAGTTTACGCATCACTGCCCGAGAACCGCTTCACTTTCCTGTCTCAATTTATCTCTGTGCTCTCCGGATGCACAGCCTCATTTTGGGTGGGTGGTGGTTGATGACCTCCATTGTAGTGATCACTTTCCCATTCAAATATCATTTTCTGTGCCGCTGCCGCCCGAGAGCGTGGTGGTCCGCATTTCAAAAAATGGCTGATTTCTCTGTCTCAGTAGAGTTTAGGTCGGTAGCTGAGGCCGTTGAGTTTCTCTTCGCCAACCTATTCGTCGTGGGCCTAACTACTATTTCTAGAACCTTTTGCTCGCCGAGTGCTCCCGTGGTGGTTATCGAGTGCGAGGCGACGGTCAAACAGAAGCGTCATGCATACTTGCGCTATAAGTGCTGCCCGAACAACCACTGTCGGTGAATTTCGTCAAGCGAGGGCTAGGTTCCGGTATATTTCGAAGCACGCCCTTCTCTCTTCTTGGCGGGCATACGTATCCTCACTTAACGGAAATACCCCTCTAGCAGAGGTGTGGAAGCGAGTCAAAAGGATTCGGGGCAAGTTCTCGCAGGACCCCCCTCCCGTTCTCCAGGAGAATGGGACCGCGACCTCGAAGCCCGTGTCCGTGGCAGAATCATTCGGGACCGCACTCTCTAGCCGGGATGCTGCTCTTCCAGCATTCAATGCAGATCATGATGTCGCATGAAGGCTGCCGATTGGACTTTACCTCCAGAGGCGGAGAACCCTTCAACGACAAGTTTACAATGAGTGAGTTCCTTACCGGCTCGCTTCGTGCGCGGACACCGCCCCTGGTCCAGACGATGTCCTGTACGACATGCTTCGACATCTGGGTGAGTGAGGCATGGCCTTTCTCTTAGATTTGTTCAACACGATCTGGGTGGAGGGTTTCCTCCCAGATTCCTGGTGAATCGCTACTGTGCTCGCCTTTCGCTAACCGAGGAGAGATCACTCTATTCCGGCCGGTTTCCGCCCAATCTCTCTAACCTCTTGCGTGTGCAAGTTGATGGAGAAATTGGTAAATGTTAGATTAGCCTTTTGCCTGGACAGCGGAGGCCATCTGTCTTCTGCACAGTGCGGCTTCGTCAAGTTCCACTACACGTCGGATGCTCTGCTCCGACTGGAAAATGCCGTCGGCGAGGCCTTCCTTCGTAGACAGCACTACGCGACGGTGTTTTTCGATCTGGAGAAGGCCTATGATACCGCATGGCGATACGGTATCATGGAGACTCTCCACACGATGGGGGCGAGGGGACGGCTCCCAATGTTTATATCTGAATTTTTGCGAGATCGTCGATTCCGCGTACGGGTGGGGGAGCCCTCTCCGGCCCAAAGGAGCAGGAAGAGGGTGTCCCGCAGGGAAGTGTCCTCAGTGTCACACTCTTTGCCCTGAGCATCAACGGCATCACCTCCGTGCTGCCGGAAGATGTTCTCGTTACGCTCTACGTGGACGACCTTTCGATCTCTTTTGGTTCGGCCCAGATGCCAACTCTGGAGCGTCGACTCCAACAGGCATTGAACCGCGTCTCTCGCTATTCCGAAGCGCACAGGTTTCGGGTTTCCTTGGCCAAGACTAAGGTGGTGCACTTCTGCCGCCATCCACGGCTCCACCCAAAGAGTCCGCGAGGACTCTGCGACCGGACCAGCGTTTCGCTCTTCCTCACACTGACTACCTGGCAGGAATACGGGCAGCTCTTCGGACTCCTTTGCGAAGAAGTTGGGAGACGGTCGAAGGGAACTTAAAATTGCGTGCCATTGCGCCGCGACGGCTTCAGGTCGCTTTCAGTCGTCTCTGAATCGGGCACACGTGTGACCCATCGCTATCTGATAGAGCGCTCGCCTGCACCCTATTGGGACGACTGCGTCGTCCCCCTGCCTTCGGCACATCCTTGTCGAATGTCCCAGTCTGGGTGATCTTGGCGCATGTTACCTGTCCCGGTACCGGGATGGGCGTGGTCATTACCGCCTGTCCCTTGTACTCGGGACGAGTGCGTGCACATTGACTGGTGGACTTATAGACTTTTGGGGGGAGGCCGGCCTTCTCCCCTTTATTTAACTAGGTTTTGTTTTTGTTGTTTTCTTTGTATGTCGCACGCTCCTGTGCCGGCGGGGGGAGGCGGACCTTCCTCCCGACGCCGGAGCTTGCTTTCTATTTATTGCCATTTTTCCTTTTTACTGTTGTTATTTTTTCATATTCTTATTTTAAAGTAGCCTAGTGCTAGGCTGTCATGATTGCGGTGACTTATGCCCAAGTGTTAGTCGCTAGATAGGCTCCTAAAATTAAAAAAAAATCACTGTAATGTAACAATATATTATTTATAAAATGATATGCTAAACAAAATGTACAGTTGCTTACATTTAAATGTGCATGATGATCAAATGTGTGACAGTGGGAAGAGAGATAGAGTTGATAACATTATTTTGAAACCTAAATGTGTGATTGAATGCAACAAAATAATGTGAATGGTTGATAAGAGGTATATGCTAATAGTATATGTGTCTAAATTTTAGATGGTATAAGAATTTTTTTCTTCCATCTTATTGACTTAGTACTTTCGAACTATATTAAGTTCCTTATCAAGGATAACTACAAGAAATAATATTATATTGAGGTATATATACGAAAGAAAAGTATGAAAGACCGCCTCAAAAACAAGAAATCACCAATGAGGAAGACGGAAGGGGGAAGGTAAAGATTCACATTAAGAATTACAAGAAGCGGGTAGTAAGGTCAAACTGAGAAGACGGAAAGGGTAACAGATTAAAAGAAATGGAGATAGCCTAATGAGGGAGATTATAAGACACGAGGAGCGAAAAGTGGGGAAAATACAATGTACTTAACAGAGCAGTGACAAATATAAAAAATGGGGCCACATAACTAAAGATTGTATATAGAAAACTAAGAACAAAAGTCAGAACTAATTTCTTTAAGTATTAGTCTTTTAATTATAGCATCTATTTTATATAAGCCAGGGGAAAGGTTTAAATTATCACATTGGCTTATAAAAGCACATTCAATGATATTCCTTTTTATAGAGTCATTGGAACGATAAATAAATTTTGCCGAGTTCCAGTTAATTAGATGGTCCTTATCTGACATATGGACAAAGAAAGCACTGTTATCTTCTCATCTTCGGACATTAATTATATTTATGTTGATTTATGCGAACAGAAAGTTGTTTACCTGTTTGTCCGTAATATTTACTTAGGCAACCAGAACACTCAACTGAATAAACTCCCCCCCCCCAAAAAAAAACTATTGCAATTATTACGTACTAATAAATTCTTAATGGTCGTCTCATATTTAAAAGCAACAGAAATGTTAAAGTTATTCAAAAGACGGGGAAGATCACTAAAACAAAGAGAAAATGGTAGAACAAAAATGTCATTACTATTAAAAGGGAGAGTAGGGGACAGTTTGATAAAATGTCCTTTTAGCAGAAGAAAGACAGTTTTGAAGAAAAGGGTAAGGGTAACAAAGTTTATGGCCAATTTCAAAAATATTGGAAAATTCCAAATCCATATATTCCGGGCTCACAACTCGTAATGCCGTAGAAACATAGAAGAAAAAACAGAACGTTTAACTTTAGGGCCGTGAGAAGAGTAAAAATGAATATAAGAATTTGAATTAATAGGCCTACGAAAGATAGAGTATTTAAAACCTGTATGAGTTCTATGAATAAGAAGATCAAGGAAGGGAAGGGTTCTATTATTTTCCATCTCGTGGGTAAATTTAATTGAAGGGACGAGAGAATTGAGTGTGGTAAGAAAAACATTAACATCTTTGGGATTAGTCCACAAGCAAATGACATCAATATACTGTACTTGTACCAAACGATCGGGGTGTCAAGGATAGTAGGGAGAAGTTTTGTTTCAAAAAACTCCATATATACTCGTAAGTTAGAAAGGACAGGTGAAAGACAATTACCCATGGCTAATCCAAATTTTTTGAAGAAATATTTGCTTTCGAACGAAAACTTACAGTTTTTGGTACAAAGGGAAATGAGGTTCAAGAAAGTAGTAACGGGTACCGGCAAGTCATAATTTTGCAAATAATCATTAAGGAAATTGAAAAGATCTTCAACGGGTACTTTGGTAAATAATGAACAAACATCAAAACTAACAAGAGTAAATTCATTAAAATAATGAATAGCATTAAGTTAGTTTAGAAATAAGGTCGTAACTATTAGTGACATGAGAATGAGAAATGGAACCAACTAGTGGAGTAAGAAATGAAGTTGGCCATTTAGACAGGGAATATGAAACAGACCCAACAGAACTTATAATAGGGCGTAATGGGAAATTGGGTTTGTGAGTTTTTACTAAGCCGTACAAATAAGGGAGGGTAGCGTTACTAGACTTGAATTTTGAAATTAAATCAGGAAAGTTTTTAAGTAATCGCCGTACATTTTTATGGAAGTCACTGTTAACTTGAAGAGTTGGGTATTTTTATACAGGTAGGTAAGTATCTTGGTCATTAAGCATTGCATTCATTTTATTAAGATAGGAATTTTTATCCATGATTACGATATTACCAAATTTATCGGCCTTAGTGATATGGAGGGAAGAATTTTTTCGAAGAGTCGCTAAAGCACGACAAAAACGAAGGGGATAATTGAGGTGGACAGGTTTAGCCAAGCATTGATAAACACAACCTTTTACAATAGAAATTAAATCACTAGGTACATCACTGAATTTTTCTAAATTGGCAAAACATTTAGCAATTAAAACACTTGAATGGGGGAATGGGATAGAGAAATTTAAACCATATCCTAAAGCGGTGACAACATTTTCATCCAAAACTACGGAGGAGAGGTTGGTAACAGTTTCAGACCGGCTATTCTTAGTCCAACCGCTATCGGCGATGAGGGTTTGAAGTTTTCGTCTAAGTTTATGATCCAGTTTGGCAGAATTAATTCTTAGTGTGCCAAAGATAGTCTTGTAACACATTAGACCAGTTAGAAGGGATGATACCTGTGAAGGCGTGACGTCTTGCCTTAGCTTCTTTGAAGGCGAGTATAACCTCATATTTCGATGAAGAAATACGTTTGGAGAGAAGAATCCGCTCAATTTCATCAAACGGCAGTCCACTAATGTCTTTATAATGATTGACGATGAAAGATTTTGGAATAACTTTCTCGGCAAAACATCTCTTGAGAAAGGAAAGTTTTGATTTCTTCTCATTAGCACGGAGGAGAGATGCGCGATAACTTTTAACAATGGTCTTCAACGCGGGATAGAGATGATATAAGTTGCAGAGGACATGTGCGTAGTTATCTGGCCCCATTTTTTAAATTTTTTTTAATTGTCACTGCTCTGTTAAGTACATTGTATTTTCCCCACTTTTCGCTCCTCATGTCTTATAATCTCCCTCATTAGGCTATCTCCATTTCTTTTAATCTGTTACCCTTTCCGTCTTCTCAGTTTGACCTTACCACCTGCTTCTTGTAATTCTTAATGTGAATCTTTACCTTTCCCCTTCCGTCTTCCTCATTGGTGATTTCTTGTTTTTGAGGCGGTCTTTCATACTTTTCTTTCGTATATATACCTCTGATATAATATTATTTCTTGTAGTTATCCTTGATAAGGAACTTAATAAAGTTTGAAAGTACTTGGAAACACCATTTCATTTTATCCTGCGGAACATTGCATTCATTTGCTACCCTCACGTGATACTTTGTGAGTTTTTCATTATATATATTATATATATATATATATATATATATATATATATATATATATATATATATATATATATATATATATTTATATATATATATATATATATATATATATATATATATATATATATATATATATATATATATATATATATATATATATATATATATATATATATATATATATATATATATATATATATATATATATATATATATATATATATATATATATATATATATATACACAATCCGCTATTCTCTTCCTTAACAGGAAGAGCTTGGTTACACAGGTACCCCTGGGGGGAGGGGGGTTGCCCTACGGCCTTATATGCTAATCTTAACCGCTTTTTTTAATCCCCTCTATAGACTTTATTTTAACACCCTGAACACCCTTTTCTTCTTTTTATTCTTCTTCTACTTCTTCTTCTAGTACTTCTTCTCCATCTTCATCTTCTTCTTCACTTCATCTTCTTTATCTTCTTCATATTCTTCTTCATCTTCATTTTCTTCATCTTCATTTCATTTTCATTCCATCTTCTTCTTCTTCTTCTTCTTCTTCTTCTTCTTCTTCTTCTTCTTCTTCTTCTTCTTCATGGATGTGGTGTACTTAGACTTTCAGAAAGCCTTTGATAAGGTACCACACCGCCGCCTTCTCCAGAAAGTGCGAGCGCTGGGCATAGACGGAAAAGTAGCCGGCTGGATCGAGAACTGGCTAAGTGGCAGACGGCAATGGGTGGTGGTGAATGGACAGGCTTCTGAGTGGGTGCCCGTTACTAGCGGGGTGCCTCAAGGTTCTGTCCTGGGACCACTACTATTCATCATCTACGTCAACGACATGGACGGTGACATGGTTCCCAAGATTTCCAAATTTGCCGACGATACCAAGCTTGGTATGAACGTTGCAAAGGATAGAAATACTGCCCGCATGCAGGAAGATCTTGGGAAGATTGGGGAGTGGTCGGACACGTGGCAAATGCCTTTTAACGTGAATAAATGCAAAGTGAGGCATATCGGCCACAGAAACCGCCAATCTCAGTATATCCCTAAGGGCACTGGTATTTAATACACCAACACTGAAAAGGACTTGGGTCTAACTATCACTAGCGACCTCAAGTTCTCGAAACATTGCATCGAGGCAGAGAAGAAAGCCCAAAGGATGTTAGGCTACATAAAGCGCCAGTTTGGATACCGTAACAAGGAGATAGTACTTTGTCTGTACAACTCTCTCGTTCGGCCGCACCTGGAGTATGCCGTACAATTTTGGAGTCCTTCGTTTCGAAAGGATATTCCAAGGTTGGAACGCGTACAAGCCAGGGCAACCAAGCTGATTCCCTCTATCCGACATAAAAGTTATGAGGAGAGGATAGACTAAGGGAATTAAATCTGTTCTCGCTGGAAACCCGTAGACTGCGTGGTCAGCTCATCGAAGTTTTCAAAATACTTCGAGGGTTCGACAATGTTCAGTACCGGAATATTTTCACACTGAGTGAAAACAGAACGCGCAATCACGGCTTCAAACTTGAACTGAAGCGTTACAACCGCAATCTGTGTGGAAACCTTTTCACCTATAGTATCTGTGGTAATTGGAACGCACTTCCAGTGGAAGTTGTCAACAGTGAATCTGTTGACCAGTTCAAGTCAAGACTAGACAAAGTCTTGAAAAGTGGCCGCTTAGGGACGCAAAACCATTGAGCAGCCATGTGCCTGCTCGATTGCTAGTCCAAAGGTACCCTCTTTGAATGGACCGTAAGGTCTCCTAGGGTACTTCCTTTCCTTGTTACTCCTTTGAATTTCCAAAACACCCGAAGTCATTTGTCAACTGAGCAAAAAAAACAACATAAATTTAAAAAAAGTCCCCATCTTAAATTATAGAGTTATGGATATATATATATATATATATATATATATATATATATATATATATATATATATATATATATATATATATATATAATAAATAAATAAATAAATAAATAAATAAACC
The DNA here is from genome assembly GCA_963969495.1 of Ceratothoa steindachneri. Lineage (NCBI taxonomy): Eukaryota > Metazoa > Arthropoda > Malacostraca > Isopoda > Cymothoidae > Ceratothoa > Ceratothoa steindachneri. The sequence goes on from OZ018332.1 coordinate 22,770,921, forward strand.
TCTCCATTCGACCACAGTCATTCACGATACACTCTCAATCCTTACTCACGGTACTTATCGCGCCCTTCTGCACCCATTAACACTCGTCTACTGGTCACTGGCTACGCGTAGCAATCTGTCGGGATTGTTCGTCAGTCTCCTCGTCACTATTGATCATATCGTCCACCATACTCTTAGAATTCATTATTAGGACTGAACTCTCATACTCCATCCGTTCAGAACCTTCACTCTTCATACCCCCATTCATCAGCTCCTCAATCACTGCTCTCATCTAACTCAAGATACACTCTTGCAAAACAGACAAGTCACTCATATCCCCTCCTCTCTCAGCAGATATATCAGAAACCCCTTCAACTGGTTCCCACCAGAAGCCTGAAAAGTCAGGTAGCTCCTCATTCTCCACTTCGAACGCACCTCTCTTACCATTCACAAAACCAGAAAAATCAGCCACACTAGGTTCATTCTTCCCAAAACCAGAAAAATCAGGCACAGGCAGCTCACTCACTCGTCTAATTACACCAGCCAAATCACTCACCTACTTGTGCAAACACTCAATCTCTCTCAAGTTCCCCCATACTAGAAAGACTCTGCTCAGACTTACTTTCATTCGTACTTGCATTCTTCCTTTCATTCTTCTTTGTACGCTTTCTACTCCTCGAGACCAAGACAAGCTCTTTCCCAGACAGATCCATACTATCAAACACCATCTCATCATCATACACCTTATCTCTCTCTCTCTCTCTCTCTCTCTCTCTGCACAGGTCATACACCGGATGGTTCACCAGGTAGTCAGGAGGTTCTCTCCACCTCCTCAACTGACTCTGATGAGCCCGTATTCTCTATCACACCTTCATTAAAACTCTCCAAAACATATGTCACACCATTCTACCACTCTCACAACTCTATACGGTCCTTCAAACTTTTCACTCATCTTTGACGCATTCAACCTACCCTTCACTTCTTTCACCTTCAATACTTTCGCACCTAATTCAAATGAACGGAACTTTTCATGTGCCTCACGCCATACACTCTGCTCACTTTCACTCAAACGAAACCTATCTTTCACTTGCCTTTCAAAATTCATCACAAACTGACACGGGGACACCCAGTTGCACTATGCACCATCAAATTATACGCCCATAACACTCTCCCCAGACACACATCCCAGTCATTCACTGTCGTACTCATCATTCTCAACATCGCGCACAAGGTTCTAGTTATATGCTCGGCCAACCCATTCGAAGACGGTACATGCGGAGTCGTCCTCACATGTTCCATACCATTCTCTCTCAACATTCGCTCAAACACTTCACTCGCAAACTCAGGTCCATTATCACTCAGACATCTCCTAGACTTCCATACACACATAGGAAAAAACAACTGCTCAACCACACGCGCAACAGTCACGCTCCTTTTATCTCTCACAGGCGCCGCATACACAAACCTACTTTTATGATCAACCATAACAACCATACCAATATTCCCAGCATTTGCACGTGGTAAAGATACAATCACTCACTACCAATTCAAACGGTTCTTTTGCATCAACTTTCAACATCGGTAGTTTCACTTGCACACCTTGCACCTTTCGCTTCTGACACCTTTCACACATAGTCGCAACATCATTCACAACAGTTCTCAGAAACAGATGGAACACACGCTCGTTCATACACTCCCACAACTTAAACTTACCCATATGCCCATAATTATCATGCACAACCTTCACCAGACCATTCATACCAACCAAGGACATCACAGGTACATACATATCATCACCACCCTTCACAGGCCTCACAAAATATACAACATCCATACAAACAACAGAATCCTTAGCATACCTTTTAAAATCACTTAAACACTCAGGCCATTCATTCAAATCAACACGCATCATTACACACCTCTTCAATTTACTAACAAAAGGGCACATCTCTTGCATCTCTAGAATATCATCATCACTTAAAATCTCATTCTCATTATCCATGACCAATTCGATCATACCGCAAAACTTGACATTCTTCGCACACTCATTCAACCTCATCACCTCACATTCACCTTTCATAACACAATCCTTATCAGCATACAAAGACAAATCATTCTATCTCATAAAGTCCTCACCAAGCAAAAAACAACACGGCATTTGCTCATCTTTCAGAATCACAAAGTCATGCTTCATATTCACATCACTGCCCAAACTCACTTTCAGACTAACTTGTTTCCATGCCACTATCAAGCCATTCCCTAATCCACTTATCCGTAACTTCACAGGTTTATGCTCGCAACATCTAAACTCATCATACTTACTCAGAATCCTCTCATTCACTAAAGACACTTGCGCTCCAGTATCAATCAAACCACACAACAACCTTTCACCAACTTTCACTCTTGCTTCCATCATATCAGGTCCACCATGCTCGCAATACACAGAAGGAACAACCGCACCATACTGATACCCACACTGTCATCAACTCCCACATCATCATTCACCACACACTCATCTTCATCCAGACAATCATTCTTCTCCCTGATATACGAACACTTTTCAATCACCCAACTTTAGTGCACACCTCTCAAACACTGCAGATGCACCACATTAGCATTCAAACCCTTCACCTTCTTATCCTTGTACACAATCAGCCACTCACCACCAAAGTGCACATAAACAATCACTCCATACGAACGACTCACTTCAATCAACACTTCCTGAAATGGCGGGACCCCTGGCATACACATCGCTCTCAATTCTTTCATAAAGTTCCGCACCCTCGCCATACCAACACATTCAGGCTTCCTACATACTTTACTCATTACTTCCTTCCTTAAGTCATCCACACTATTGGGCACTCTCACGTCTACTCCATTACTCTTCAAATCTTGCAAACCATTCCATACGCTCTCAAACAAGGAATCACCACCATCCTTACTATCCTTTCCATTCATAATCCCTTTTGGCAAATACTCAAGATCACTCACTCCACACACATTTTGCGCGGCGATTTGCCTTCCTGGCCGCCGTGCTGACGGGCCTCAGCGCCCCGTCCGGCCGCAGCTTAGCCTCTTCTCCTTCTTTCAGACAGCCTGTATTTCTTCCCTACTTCCTCACTTCTCCTACACTTCGCCCACACTTTCCCCACAACTTTCTCTGGTCGTCCTCTATTTTCTCATGGTAGATGCCGACCTTCTTCTCAGCCAACTATCCCGGATCGGGGCTGAAGGAGGAGGGGACAATGATCCCTCACCCCTAAGCTCCGGTTTAGAATGGTGGATTTTTAAATAACCTGCTTTATCCCCACCCACAACTTCCTCACCTCTTCCTTTCGATTTTCAAACACTATACATTTTACGCCGTATCCAAGGTGGAGCCAACATGCTGAGGGACTGCCAGGCCACCCGGCGGTAGGGGTGGCCTTGAATGGTGGCACCTGGTTCTGCCAGCCACGTACGCACCCCTTGCAGGGCGGACTACTGCGATGGGTGATGAACGATTGCTTCCAGTCAAAAAAATAGGGTCACCATGCCCAATGATGATCTCCCCCCAAATTTCCCCTCAATTTTCCCTTTTCCATCATTGGAGCCGCCCTTGGGCAGCTCCACAAAAAAATGGAGGTCCCTGCCCCCCTGTGCTCTCGTAGGGGATCCTCCAAATCTCTTTAACCGGAGAGGAGGCTTACTCCTCTCCTTCGCCTACGGGTGTAGGGGACTCCCCCTCACCCCCTTGTCTGGAGGTGCTTTCGGGCACCTTCCTCTTCCCAGCGGCAGTCCCCCTTACTTTCAAGGGGACTACAAAGAAAGCCAGCAGGCAGCCCATAGCCGACAGCTCCCCATTGAAGCGGTTCGGTAGGGCAAACCCCCTTAGGGCAGAGAGGGAAGCCAGGCCCTTTCGGTCGCTTCCCTCAAAAGATCTGCTGGCAAGAATATTGAACCTTGCCGGGGTCAAGGCCTGTGCCTCCCCAAACATGACTTATGACAGCGCTGCTAATAAGACCTGTTATGTCTTGGGAGGGGGGAGGGGCAACTGGAGGCCCCCCTGAGATAGACATGGTCCTTGAAGCAACCCAGCCTCAGAAGGTAGGGCCTTGCATGGGAGTGAATCCGGGCTCAGCGCCAGGCACCGAACCCGAGTCCGCCCCTATGAAAGGTCCTCCTCAAACGGCTTTGGTTTCCAAGGCAGTACAAGGAGGGGTGGGATCTCCTCCAACCGGTGCCCCTGCGACCTCCAGGACCTTCTCCATCTCGGAGAAGGACCTTGCCGAGTCCAGTCCATCTGGCCTGGGGGCTCCTGCCGGCGGGGGGGAAAAACGGTTTCATTCGCTGGTCCATCTGGCCTGGGGGCTCCTGCCGACGGAGGGGAAAATCGGTTTCATTCCCCGCCCTCCTCTCCTAAAAAAACAAAAAAAAAACACTAACAAGACTCGGGGCTCCTCGCCATCCGCGGGGGCTGCGGGGACGGATGGGTCTGCTGCCACTTCAATAATCGACCAAGCCAAGATCAGCACATCCGGCCCCTTTTCCCCTTTCCCCGGGTGCGGAGCCCCTGAATAAGACGAAAAGTGCTAGTGCGCAAAGCGGAACCTCGATTACATCGGCGCTCTTCATTCAGAGATTACTCGGCGTTTTCGAGCCCGCTGGCTTCAAACACTACTGATGGCACCATGTTGGCTAGGGCAACATGATCCATCAGAGGTGAGCTTTAGCTATTGGGATTGGTAGAGAGCCGAAGGTGACCCGTTCTCGGGCGGAAGGCCGAGGGGCCTCGAGACCCACCCCTACACTTTTCGTCACGTTCGACTGGGACAAACTCCCTGAGTCGGTCCGTGTGGGTTGGTATCGCTACCGCGTGAAGGCTATCATGCCACTGCCGCGGAGGTGCTATTACTGTCACCGCTTCGGCCATACGAATCGCTCATGTAGACGTGCAGAGTCAGGGTCACCCGAAGTCTGTGTAAATTGCTCCAAGGCCGTACACGATAAGTCCAAATCGTATGTGGCCAAGTGTGTCAATTGCGGAAAGCCGCACCCCGCTTCTTCGAAGCAATGTGGTGCATATCTCCTTGAGAAAGAAATCCTGGCCGTTCAGGCCCAGGATCGTCTCTTATTCCGTGAGGCTAAGGATTTAGTCTTGGTACGCCTGGCTCTGCCTGGGACGTCTTACGCCTCCTTGCTAAAAAAGACCCCTTCTGCTGCTGCCCCATCTAGGTCAACGAGCACGGTTGTTTCCGCGCCCATTCGGAGGCCTTCTGCGGGCTCTACTCAACCCGGGTGCTCCCCTGGTAAAGCTGGCGGCAAAAGGGGTTCAAACCCAGCCCCGGCTAAACCCAGGGCCGCCCCTCTCTTTCCCCAGCGTGACCGTTTCCCGTAAGGCGAAACGGCCACGTGCCTCCACCGAGTCGTTAGACTCACAGGATGCAACACCCCTGAAGTTGGTCGCCGTGCCATCTTATGGGGTTCCTAAAGCTGCACCCCCGAAAGGAGAACAGCTTGAGCTCCTTCGCCCACGCCGAGTGGCGGGCTGTGTGGCTCGGAGACGGTAGATCTTCGAAAAGAGGGCCCCCCGCCTCCGAAGCCGCTACGCCGGCCTAAGGTGTCGAGGCGGAGGGAGGAAAAGACTCGCATGGCGAGCCCAACCTCCCCCAGTAAGTCGTCGAAGATGACAGCGCATTGAACGGATTGTCCCGCCAACAACCCTCAGGGTTCTACCTCCGGGAAGTGTACGGCCATTTTTCTGCACGAGACCATGCTAGGCACGTGTCCCCTGCCCACCCTTCCGGGGTATAAGGGTTTTGCGACCCCACCACCACGAGATAGGGGCCGGGATGGGGGATGCGCGGTTTACACCCGGCATGATGTCTCCGTTCTTCATTTCACTTTAGATACCTCCTTTCAGGCAGTGGCTGTGCACCTTCGCCTGGATAGGAGGTATAGTGTTATTATTACGTACATTCCACCGTCAGCTGACTTCGACGCGGGGGACTTCCGCCGCATCGTGGTACGGAGGTGGAGGCGCCTCCCTTTCTCTTGCTTGAAGATCTGAACGGCAGAAATCCTCTCTGGGGAGACTACTCAATAAATCCCAGGGGATAAGTCCTTGCCGATCTGATCGAAGAGCTTTAGCTAGGTGTCCTAAAGGTGGATGAGTCTACGCATCACTGCCCGAGAACCGCTTCATTTTCTTGCCTTGATAAACTCCATGGTAATGATCACTTTCCCATTCAAATATCATTTTCTGGTCGGCTGCTGCCTGAGAACCCATCTTAAGGTGCTTTGCGCGGGTGCGATGGCGTGCATTTCAGGAAATGACTGAATTCTCTATCTCAGTCGAGGAGTTTAGGTCGGTAGATGAGGACGTTGAGTTCTTCTCTGGCAACCTCATCGCCGCGGGCCTGACTACTATCCCCAGCACGTCTGGCCGTTTTGCACCCCGATCACTCCCGTGGTGGTCGGCTGATTGTGAGACGGCCCTTAAACAGAAGCGTTATGCCTACATGCGCTATAAGCGCCGCCCGAACGAGTTCACTGTCGGTGAATTTTGTCGGGCTAGGGCTAGGTTCCGGTATATTTCGAAGCACTCCCGCCGCTCTTCTTGGTGAGCATACGTGTCTTCACTTAACGGGAAGTCCCTCCTAGCGGAGGTGTGGAAGAGAGTCAAAAGGATTCGGAAAAAGTTCTCGCAGGACCCCCCTCCCGTTCTCCAGGAGAATGGGACCGCAATCTTGGAACCCGCGTCTGTGGCGGAATCCTTCACGACCGCTTTTTCCGCATTCTCTATCTGGCATGCTGCTCCACCTGCATTCAATGTTCGTCGTGATGTCGCGGAATACCGCTGACTGGACTCTATCTCAAGAGGAGGAGAACCTTTCAACGACAGGTTTACTGTGAGTGAGTTGCGTTCCGCTCTTGCTTCGTGTGCGGACCCCGCCCATGGTCCGTCAATCTCGCGTACGCCATGCTTCGACACCTGGATGAGCGAGGCATGGCATTTCTGTTAGATTTGTTCAACAGGATCTGGGTGGAGGGTCTCACCCCAGATTATTAGCGAATCACAACTGTGCTCGCCTTTCGCAAGCCGGGGAGAGATCACTCTACTCCGACCGGTTTCCGCCCAATCTCTCTAACCTCTTGCGTCTGCAAGTTGATGCAGAAATCGGTAAATGTTAGATTAGCCTTTTTTCTGGACAGCGGAGGCCATCTGTCTTCTGCACAGTGCGTCTTCCCACGTTCTACTCCACGTCGGATGCTCTGGTCCAACTCGAAAATGCCGTGTGCGAGGCCTTCATTTGTAGACAGCACTACGCCACGGTGTTTTTCGATCTGGAGAAGGCCCATGATACCGCATGGTGATACGGTATCATGGTGACTCCACACGATGGGGGCGAGGGAACGTCTCATAATGTTTATATCTGAATTTTTGCGAGATCGTCAATTTCACGTACGGGTGGGGGAGCCCTCTCTGACCCAATGGAATAGGAAGAGGGTGTCTCGCAGGGAAGTGTCCTCAGTGTCACACTCTTTGCCTTGAGCATCAACGGCATCAGCTCGATGCTGCTCGAAGATGTATTCGCTACGCTCTACGTGTACGATCTTTCGATCTCTTTTGGCGCGGCTTAGATGCCAACTCTGGAGCGTCGACTCCAACAGCTATTGAACCGCGTCTCTTGCTATGCCGAAGTGAACAAGTTTTAGTTTTCCTTTGCCAAGACTAAGATGGTGCACTTCTGCCGCCATCCACGGCTCCCCTCGACCCAGATTTGTTTCTTAATGTGGTGCGCCCTATAGTGGTTGAATCGCACCGTTTCCTTGGTCTTGTATTTGCCCGACGCCTCACCTTGGAGGCTCATATTCGCAGCCATAGGATCTCTCGTACCCGCGCCATGGATATTCTTCGTTCCGTGACGTTCAGCGCCTGGGGTGCTGATCGGGCTGCTGCCTTACTTTTTTATAGATCCTTCGTTGGTTAGAACCTCAACTCTGGATGCGAATTTTATGCATCCGCAGCCGAGCGTCTATTGCGGAAGGTGGACTCGATCGACAAAATGAGCCTTCGCCTGGCGACCGGTGCCTTTCGCATTTTTACTATTAAGAACCTTCTTGTCGTAGCTTGAGAAATGCCATGATCTATGCGCCGTGCACAGTGCATTACTTGCCTGTACGCACGGCGCAGCGTCCCCTTTTATCGCCAACGGCTCTCAAAGCATCCGCAGCTGATCACTACGGTGCCTATGTTTCCGAGAGACGCAAGTCATACCCTAAGCCCTTTGGGTTTAGGGCTAGAAAACTCTTTCGAGAGCTAGATATAGCTCTCGGGCCGGTGGCGCCCCTAGTTCTACCCAGAACGCCACCGTGGGGGGTACCACATTTGGTTATTTGTCGCCACGCCTCTGCTCCCAAAGCTTGTACAGCGCCGCGAGTATTGCGTTCGACCTTTTTGGAGCACACTTTGTGTCATGCTAGGAGCGTGCCAGTGTATACGGATGGCTCCAACCCAAGAGGGAGTCGGCTTCCACGCCGTTTCCCCCCTGTTTAAAGTCTGCGGGGCTCTGCCAGGCGCTGCGTCTGTCTTCACAGCTGAGCTGGTGGCAATACACCACTCGGTACGGGAGATTACGCGACGTGCCCGGTTCGGAGACCGGATTGTGATCTATAGCGATTCACAAAGCGCCTTGAGTGCTCTCGGGGCATTGGAATCTCCGCATCCCCTGGTTCGCGATATCCGTGACGCTATGGTTTTGGCTAGCCGGACGGATGTCGAGATTATCTTCTGCTGGGTTCCTGGACATGTAGGAATTGCGGGGAATGAGCACGCCGATGAGGGAGACAAAGCGTCCGCGAGGACTCTGCGACCGGAACAGCGTTTCGCTCTTCCTCACACCGACTACATGGCAGGAATAAGGGTAGCTCTTCGGCCTGCTTGGCAAAGAAGATGGGAGACGGTCGAAGGGAACGTAAATTTGCGTGCCAATGTTCCCAATGCCACGAAAGCTTCAGGTTGCTTTCTGCCGTCTTCGAATCGGACACATTCGCGGGACGCACCGTCAGTTGATGGAGCGCTCGCCTGCACCCTACTGCTAAGGCCGAGCTGTCCCCCAGACTGTTCGGTACATTTTTGCTGAATATCCCAGTCTGGGCGATCGCCGCGCGCGTTACCTGTCGATGATGGGCGGGGTCGCTCGCTACCGCCTGTCCCTTTTACTCGGGGCGGGTTCCTGCGCACCGATCTGTGGACTTTTGACTTTTTGGAGGAGGCCGGCCTTCTCTCCTGTATTTAAAGTTGTTTTTTTGTTGTTTTTTATTACCTTTTTTCTTTGTTTTATTTTTATTGATGGTTTTTTATTTGTTGTTTTTTTTTAGCATCCTCTTTTAAATATGCCTAATTTTAGGCCATGCTGAATACGGCGACTGATGCCAAGTAGGCAGTCGCCAAATGAGTTCTTAAAAAAAACACAAAAAAACACGTTTTCATCATTCGTACCAGGATACCTTGACATAAAATCATCCACTCCATTCCGTTCACCAGGCACATACTCAATCACAGTCAAAATCACTCAAATCTTCCAAAGTCCTCGCAATCCTACAATCAGCCCATTTCATACATTGCAAATACACAAGAGGTTGGTGATCTGTTTTAATCACGAACCTCACACCATACAAAAACGGACGCAGCACTTTCTAACAATACCTTATCACAGCCAACTCTTGACCCACAGTCGAATACTTTCGCTCTGCCACATTCATAGCCTTGGATACATACCCAATTATTCGTCTGACATTCTCTCCATTCAAACGCTGCTCTTGCATCAGAAAACCTCTCATACATTACCCACTCGCATCTGTATACGATTCAAGCATCTTAACATTCACACTATAGTCCCGGTATGCCAATTCAACATCTTCAGCCGCTGCCTCTTTGTCTCTCATACGCTTGATTCATCTTATCATTCCACCTGACAATCGTACTACCTTTCTTGCCCATCCACTCAGCGAGGCTTACTCACACCCGAACAATCACATATAAACTTTCGTTGAAACTCAATCAAACCCAGAAACGACTTCAGCTACTTCACAGTTACTGGTTTCGGAAACATTCGCACCTTCTCAACATACTTCGGCAACTTTCGAAACCCATTCTCACTTACCATATTCCCAAGGAACTCCACTTCTTTCGCAAACCATTCACACTTCGCCACTTTCACCTTCACACCAACACTCTCCAACATTCATAACACATCATTCACCAATCTCATATGCTCCTCAAAAGTCTCAGTCATAATCAAAATATCATCTATAAACGCAATCACATTCTTACTCGCAAACTTACTCAACACAACATTGATTGCCCGCTGGAATGCACCGGGAGTGTTAGCCAACCCAAAGCTGAGGTTCCGGAATTGATAATGCCTCCTTGCGGAAGAGAAGGCAGTTACCGACGGCTCTCCTCAGTAATGGGCATCTGGTAATACCCCCGTACCAGATTCAGCTTTGTAAACCACTTCATCCCATGCATACTATACACACATCGGAAACCTCTCTTTCACAGTCCTTTCGTTTACTTTTCGATAATCCACACACAAACGCAATCTTCCAGCCGGCTTACGTACAGGCACAATCGGACTATTCCATGCACTCTCACTTTCTTCAATCACCCCCAATCGTTCTAATTCCTCAATCTCATCAGCAACCGGGCGCGGCAATTGTCTTGGCCGCTGATAGATTGGGGTGTCGTCTTTCAGGACAATCTTGAATTCCCGAAGCTTCGCAACTCCGAAATCCAGATCTTCCTTACTGAGGACCCTCTTTCGTTCAAACACCATTCGATACACATCCTCTCTTTCATACTCAGTCAAACATCCATCCAATTTCCCCATGCCCTTCACTTCATTATACATCCATTCACATGTCTTTTTATTTGCAACATTCACCCTGACATCTGTGCTATCATCCATACCTACCTCATTGACAGTGGAGAGGTGTCCTAGTACATCTCCGACTTGGATCCCTCTCACCTGTCCTTTCACCCTGGGGTCCGCCTGCACACATATAAAAGGATCATTCATTCTCATCAAGCCATCAAACACACAAGCAACACGCCTTACTTTATAACACGCATCCTTTCCATCCAATATCACAGTGTTCTCACCCACATTCAAACTCACATCCTTACTCCACCTCACTCTAACAGACATCCTTTCATCCTTCACAAGCCTTACACTCTCCATAGCAGTCATCTCAATACCAGTAAACACACTCCTCAAAACACTACCATCTTTCCCTACATACAACTTATACACCCCATTTTAACAATCTTTCTCTCAATCTGATCATTTGCAGGAGGCACAACTATACATACGGTTCACTTTCATAAAATCATACTTTAAAATCACACTATACTCACTACTCACCTTATCAATCACAGAGAATTCACATTCATTCACCAACATACCATGCATTCGAACAGGTGACCTTATCATTCCAATCACGGGTACTTTCATACCACCAATTCCTACCAAACTACCTTTACATTCAGACAAGAGGGCTTTATCACTCAGCTTGTCATACGCATCCTTATATACCAAGCTCGTCTTGCATCCAGAATCTATCAAAGCCAAACACTCAATCCCGTCCAATTTAACCTTCACACTCAGACACTCATACTTCCTACCAGACAGCACTTTCACACTAGACAGACCTACCAACATATTACTCGCACTCATGCACCCAGAGGATACTTCACCAGGTACCCTCTTACAATTCAGTTTCCCGCTTCAGACTATCCATTTACACCTTGCGCTCTCAGTCTAATCAAACTCTTTTCACTCGAATGTCCTTCCATCTCACAATAACTACATATATTCCTCTGGTCACGTCAGATCCTCGCATAATCACCAGCCTTTCCGCAATTACCACAAGTATATTTCATACTCCCCCCAGCAGTCGCTCCACCATTCAACTCGGGACAGTCTCTCTTCAAATAGCCTCTTTCTTTGAATTCAAAACACACTTTCCTGGCAATCCTTTGTCATATGCCCCTTCTTACCACACCCAAAACACGCACCAGACGTTCACCTACATTCCAGAAACATATGCCCCTTCCTTCCACACCTACGACATTCCACTATCTTTCTCACATCATTCGGTCTCTCATTTGCTAGGACATACCTCGGTTGCTCTCCACATACCCATTCAAGCACTTACCAGCCATCTGTCCCCTTCCATTTGTCCATCCTCCATTCGCCCATACAGTCTGCGGCCCAGGAAGCTCGACATTACCCCAGCTGGCGCAGCCTTCAGGGCATCCCGATTGCTGACAAACTGCTGTGGTAAAGGAAAGCTTCTGGGCTTCTTACCCCCAACATTCACACTGTACCATCCATCCTCCTCTAAGTGACTTTCCTTATCAAATCTCCCGTCTTCCAACAGTTCCAACACATCCTCCCACACATACCGTTCACCTGTCAGCCTCATTCTTTCCTTTCTTTTCGCATTCAGCCATTCACTTATCTTTCGCCGGACCGTATCAAGGAACTTTCTCATCAATTCACTCCATCATCACCATACCTCTTTCTCGCTATAGTCTCAAGCCTATGCCCATACATATTCACAGGGTAGGCGCCGACCAGCTTCCTTTCACCCAACTCTCCTGGATCGGGGATGAGGGGGGAGGCGACAACGTTCCCTCACCCTTGAGCTCCGGCCTGGCGTGGTGGGTTTTTAACAACCTGCTTCATTCCCACCCACACCTCCCCCACATACCCTTTCTTCCTTCTTTCAATCTCTATCGATTTTACGCCGAGCCCAAGGTGGAGCCCTCATGTTGATGGGCTGCCAGGCCACTAAGTGGGAGGAGTGGCCTCAAATGGTGGCAGCTGGCTTTGACGGCTCCTTACTCACCCGTTGCAGAATGGGCTTACTGCGTGGGGTGATGAGTGTTTGCGTCCCGTGCTAAAAGAGGGTTCACTATGACCAATGATGACCCCGTAAGGGGCGCGGCGATTTGCCATCCTGGCAGCCGTGCTGACGGGACTCAGCACCCCGTCCGGCCCCAGCTTAGCCTCTCTTCCCTCCTTCAAAACATTTGTTTCCTCTCTTTTCATACAACCTCTCCCACAACTTTCTCTGGTCAGCCTCTAATTTCACAGGGTAGATGCTGACCTTCTTCTCAAGCCAACCGTCCCGGATCGGGGCTGAGGGGGGAGGGGACAACGTTCCCTAACCCTTGAGCTCCGGTTTGGGATGGGTTTTTTTTAACAACCTGCTTCATCCCCACCCATACCTTTCTCACATCCCTTTTCCTCTCCTCTTCACAATCTATCCTTTTACGCCGTGTTCAAGGTGGAGCCGCCATGCCGATGGACTGCCAGGCCACCAGGCGGGTGGGGTGGTCCCAAATGACGGCGCCTGGCTCTGCCAGGCCTGTAAGCACCTCTTGCAGTGCGGGCAACTGTGAGAGGTGGTGAGATATTGCGTCCCGCAGAAAATTTAGGGTCACCATGCCCAATGATGTTAAAAAAAAAAATCTCCCCCTAATTCCCCCTTGCTCATCGACGGAGCCGCCCTCGGGCAGCTCCACCGAAAAAATGGAGGTCCCCTCCCCTGTGCTTGCGCAGGGGACCCTCCATATTTCTTTAACCGGAGAGGAGGCTTACTCCTATCCTACGCCTACGGGTGAAGGGGACTCCCCCTCACCCCCTTCTCTGGAGGTGCTTTCGGGCACCTCCCTATTTCCAGCGGCAGTCCCTCCTTTTCTTTCTAAGGGGACTGCCAAGAAAGCCAGCAGGCAGCCTATTGCCGACCGCCTCTCGTGTAAGCGGCTCGGTAGGGCAAACCCCCTTAGGGGGGAGAGGGAAGCCAGGCCCCTTCGGTCGGTTCCCTCAAAAGACCTGCTGGCAAGAATATTAAACTCCTCCGGCGTCAAGGCCTGTGCCTCCCCACAAAAGACTGGTGACGCTGCCAAGGGGACCTGCGATGTCCTAGGAGGGGATGGCCAACTGGAGGCCCCTCCTATGATAGACATGGTCCTTGAGGAAACCCAGCCTCAGACGGTAGGGCCTTCCATGGGGGGGAAATCCGGGCTCGACGCCAAGCACTGAACCCGAATCTGCCCTTATGCAAGGTCTTCCTCAAATGGCTGAGGGCTCCAAGGTAATACAAGGAGGGGAGGGATCTCCTCTGACCGGTGCCCCTGCGACCACCAGGACCTTTTCCATTTCGGAGAAGGACCTGGCTGAGGCCGGTCCATCTGGCCTATGGGCTTCTGTCGGCGGAGGTGAGCAGCGGGTTCATTCCCCGCCCTCCTCTCCTAAAAAGAAGAAAAAGACAAGAAAGACTAAAAAGACTCGGGGCTCCTCTCCATCCGCGGGGGCTACGGGGACGGATGGGTCTGCTGCTACTTTAGCAAGCGACCAAGCCAAGATCGGCACATCCGGCCCCTCTGCCCCCTCGGGTGCGGAGCCCCTGACTATGACAAAGACGAAAAGTGCACAGGGCGGAGCCTCGATGACATCGGGGCCCCTCATTCAGAGGTTACCTGGCGTTTTCGAGCCTGCTGGCTTCAAACGCTTCTCGTTATTCGCTCCACTGATAGCACCATGTTGGCCAAGGGAAACATGATCCATCAGAAGAGAGGATTAGTTAGTGCAATTGGTAGAGAGCCGAAGGTGACCCGTTTCTCGGACGGGAGCCTTCTGGCGAATGCGGCGAATACTGCCGAGGCGGCCAAGATAAGTGCTCTTCGGATACCTTATGGCACCCCGGTGAGTATGACGCCGCACTCTACCATGAACTTTGTGAAAGGAGTAGTTTATGCGAGGGAACTCGTTGACTACTTCATTGAGGACATCACCCTAGAGCTGGCCGACCATGGGGCCGTCAAGGTCGAACGTGTGAGGAGAAAACAGGGAGGCGCCTCGAGACCCACCCCTACACTCTTCGTCACGTTCGACTGTGACAAGCTCCCTGAGTCGGTGCGTGCCGGTTGGTACCGCTACCGCGTGAAGACATTCGTGCCACTGCCGCGGCGGTGCTATTACTGTCACCGCTTCGGCTATACGAATCGTTCTTGTAGACGTGCAAAGTCGGGGTCACCCGAAGTTTGTTTTAAATTGTTCCAAGGCCGCACACGATAAGTCCAAATCGTGTGTGGCCAAGTGTGTCAATTGCGGAGAGCCGCACCCCGCTTCTTCGAAGCAATGTGGTGCATATCTCCTTGAGAAAGAAATCCTGGCCGTTCAGGCCCAGGATCGACTCTCATTCCGCGAGGCTAAGGACTTGGTCCTGGCGCGCCCGCCTCTTCCTGGGACGTCATATGCCTAAATAGTTGGAAATGCACCCTCTGCTCGTGGCCTATCCAGGCCAACGAGCACGGTTGTTTCCGCGCCCATTCGGAGCCCTTCTGCGGGCTCTACTACACCCGGGTGCTCCCCTGGTAAAGCTGGCGCAAAAAGGGTTCACACCCAGCCCCGGCTAAAACCAGGGCTCACCCCGGCCCCCTAAGCGTGACCGTTTCCCGTAAGGCGAAACGGCCACGAGCCTCCACCGAGTCGTTAGACTCACAGGAGGCACCCCCTTGAAGATGGTCGCTAGGCCATCTTCCGGGGTTCCTAAAGCTGTCCCCCGAAAGGAGGACAGCAACAAAGGAGCTTCGGCTCCTTCGCCCACGCTCCGAGGTGGAGCTAGTGGCTCGGAGACGGTGCTTCCTCGAAAAGAGGGCCCCCCGCTTCCGAAGCCGCAACGCCCGCCTAAAGTTTCGAGGCGAGGGGAGGAAAAGACTCGCATGGCGAGCCCAACCTCCCCCAATAAGTCCATGAAGGCGACAGCGCCTTCAGCGCTTTGTCCGGTTAACAGCGCCCGGGGTTTTGCCCCCGGGAAGCGTACGGCCATTCCCGTGAGAGTCTTCAGTTTGAGGAGGGCCCCCGCGTCTCCTCTGAGCTAGGCCTGGAGGGCATATTCCTTTAATGGAATTGCCGTGGACTCCGGGCCAACTGGGAGGAGCTGCGGAGGTTCGTCTCATCCCGTTCCCCGTTAGCTATCCTTTTGCAGGAGACCATGCTAGGCGCGGGATGGCCGGGCTGGGGGATGCGCGGTTTACACCCGGCATGATGTCTCCGTTCTTCCTTTCTCTTTAGATACCTCCTTTCAGGCAGTGGCTGTGCAGCTGCTCCTGTATAGGAGGTATACTATCATTTCTGCGTACATTCCCCTGTCAGCTGACTTCGACGCGGGGGACTTCTGCCGCGTCGTGGCACGGTTGTCGAGGCCCTATCTCTTGCCTTGAGATCTGAACGGCAGGCATCCTCTCTGGGGAGATTACTTCATAAATCCCAGGTGACAAGTCCTTGCCGATATGATCGAAGAGCTTGAGATGGGTTTCCTAAACGTGGATGAGTTTACGCATCACTGTCCGAGAACCGCTTCATTTTCTTGCTTTGACCTATCTTTGTGCTCTTCGGATGCATAGCCTGATTTTGATTGGGAAGTGGTCGATGACCTCCATGGTAGTGATCACTTTCCCATTCAAATATCATTTTCAGGGCAACTGCCGCCTGAGAGCCCACCTCTGTGGTGCTTGGCGCGGGCGCGTTGGCCTGCATTTCAGGAAATGACTGAATTTTCTATCTCAGTCGAGGAGTTTAGGTCGGTAGGTGAGGTCGTTGAGTTCTTCTCCGGCAACCTCATTGCCCTGGGCCTGACTATTATTCCTAGAAGCTTTTCTTTTTGCACGCCGACCACTCCCATGATGGTCGGCCGAGTGTTAGACGGCCCTCAAACACAAGCGTTATGCCTACATGCGCTATAAGCGCTGCCCGAACGATTTCACTGTCGGTGAATTTCGTCGGGCTAGGGCTAGGTTCCGGTATATTTCGAAGCACGCCCGCCGCTCTTCTTGGCGGGCAAACTTGTCGGAAGGGCGCCTGCTGGACTTTATCTCCAGAGGCGGAGAATCCTTCAACGACAAGTTTACTGTGAGTGAGTTGCGCTCCGCTTTCGCTTCGCCACGGACCCTGCCCATGGTCCGGACGATGTCCTGTACGCCATGCTTCGACACCTCGGTGAGCGAGGCATGGCTTTTCTCTTAGAATCGCTAGTGTGCTTGCCTTTCGCAAACCGGGGAGAGATCACTCTACTCCGACCGGTTTCCGCCCAATCTCTTTAACCTCTTGCGTGTGCAAGTTGATGCAGAAATTGGTAAATGTTAGATTAGCCTTTTTTTCTGGACAGCGGAGGCCATCTGTCTTCTGCACAGTGCGGCTTCCGCAAGTTCCACTCCATGTCGGATGCTCTGCTCCGACTGGAAAATGCCGTCGGCGAGGCCTTCCTTCGTAGACAGCACTACACCACGGTGTTTTTCGATCTGGAGAAGGCCTAAGATACCGCATGGCGATACGGTATCATGGAGACTCTCCACACGATGGGGGCGAGGGGATGCCTCCCAATGTTTATATCTGAATTTTTTCGAGATCGTCGATTCCGCGTACGGTTGGGGGGAGCTCTCTCCGGCCCAAAGGAGCAGGAAGAGGGTGTCCCGCAGGGAAGTGTCCTCAGTGTCACACTCTTTGCCCTGAGCATCAACGGCATCACCTCCGTGCTGCCGAAAGATGTTCTTGCTACGCTCTACGTAGACGACCTTTCGATCTCTTTTGGCGCGGCCCAGATGCCAACTCTGGAGCGTCGACTCCAACAGGCATTGAACCGCGTCTCTCGCTATGCCGAAGCGCACAGGTTTCGGTTTTCTTTGGCCAAGACTAAGATGGTGCACTTCTGCCGCCATCCACGGCTTCAACCCGACCCAGATTTGTTTCTTAATGGGGTGCGCCTGGATGGCGTGGAATCGCACCGTTTCCTCGGTCTTGTATTCGACCGACGCCTCACCTGAGAAGCTCATATTCGCAGCCTTGAGGTCTCTTGTACCCGCGCCATGGACATTCTCCGTTCCGTGACGTTCAGCGCTTGGGGCGCTGATAGGGCTACTGCCCTACTTTTTTATCGATCCTTTGTTCGTTCGAAGTTCGACTATGAATGCGAGTTTTATGCATCCGCAACCGAGCGTTTATTGCGGAAGGTGGCTTCGATCCACCACACCGGCATTCGCCTTGCGACCGGTGCCTTCCGAACTTCCCACATTGAGAGCCTGTTGGTCGATGCTGGGGAGATGCCACTCGCTCTGCGCCGCGTGCAGTGCATCACTCGCCTGTACGTGCGAGCTCGGTGCCTCCTTCAGTCGCCAACAGCTCTCACTGCATCCGCAGCTGATCTCGATGTTGCCTATGCCGCCGATAGACGCCAGTCATACCCTAAGCCCTTTGGGTTTAAGGCCAGGAAACTTCTTCGAGAGCTAGATATAGCTCTCGGGCCGGTGGTGCCCCTGGTTCTGCCCAGGACGCCACCCTGGAGGGTACCACATTTGGCTATTTGTCACCACGCCTCTGCTCCTAAATCTTGTACGGCGCCGAGAGGATTGCGTTGGACCTTTCTGGAGCACACCTTGTGTCACGCTGGAACCGTGCCAGTGTATACGGATGGCTCCAAGCCCCAAGATGGGGTCGGCTTCCACGCTGTATCCCCTCTGTTTGAAGTCTGTGGTGCTCTGCTAGGCGCTGCGTCTGTCTTCACGGCCGAGCTGGTGGCAATACACCACTCGGTACGGGAGATTAAGCGACATGCTCGGTTTGGAGACCGGATTGTGATCTATAGCGACTCACAAAGCGCCCTGAGTGCTCTCGGGGCATTGGAATCTCCGCATCCCCTGGTTCGCGGTATCCGTGACGCGACGGTTTTGGCGAGCTGGGCAGATGTCGAGATTATCTTCTGCTGGGTTCCTGGACATGTAGGAATTCCGGGGAATGAGCGCGCCAAAGAGTCCGCGAGGACTCTGCGACTGGACCAGCGTTTCGCTCTTCCCCACACCGACTACATGGCAGGAATACGGGCAGCTCTTCGGACTGCTTGGCAAAGAAGATGGGAGACGGTCGAAGGGAACTTAAAGTTGCGTGCCATTGCGCCGCGACTGTTTCTATGGACCTATCCCCCAATGCCGCGACGGCTTCAAGTCGCTTTCTGTCTTCTCCGAATGGGACACACTCGTGTGACGCATCGCTATTTGATGGAGCTCTCGCCTGCGTCGTCCCCCAGACTGATCGGCACATTCTTGTCGAATGTCCCAGTCTGGATGATTTTCGCGCACGTTACCTGTCCTTGTACCGGGATGGGCGGGGTTGCTACCGCCTGTCCCTTGTATTCGGGTCGAGTGCGTGCACCATGACTGGTGGACTGATAGACTTTTGGGGGGAGGCCGACCTTCTCCCTTGTATTTAACTTTTTTTTGTTATTGTTGTTTGTTTGTTTGTTTTTTGTAGGTCGCAGGCTCCTGCACTGGGGGCATGGGGACCTCCCCCCGACGCCGTTGCTTGCTCCCTGATTGTTATCCCCTTTTTATTGTTGTTTCTATTAAATATTTATTTTAAAGTAGCCTCGAACTGAGCTTTTTGTTTGCGGCGACTGATGTCCAAGTGGGCAGTCGCCAGATAGCCCCTTTAAAAAAAATAGAAATACTCTCACTCACTTCCACATCCAAACCAATACTTCCTCAATGATAGACCTGGCTATCTGTTCAGTAGATAGTATTCTTGATTTTGAATACTGCTATCTCCTCGTTGCATGGGAGTGATCATTACCCGATTAAATTGAGCCTCACAGACCCTGCAAACACAGCTGACACCCCTGATCGCTATAATATTGAAAAAGCTGATCGCAATCAATTTTTTGCTGCAACACACAGTCCTGAAAGCAGAGGATATTCTGGATATATATGTGCTCATGGATACCATAGTTACAATCCTCATTTCAGCCGCTACACAAGCAATCCCTCTAAAGTCTGGAATGGAGGGATGAACTCCAGTGCTCTGGTTTACGGATGAATGTAAACAAGCACGTCCTGTTCGCCTAAGAGCAGAGAGGGCTATGAAAAGGAACCACTGAGTGCAAACCCAAATTAACTATACTAGAGCCAAAGCACATTGTCATCAAGTTTTTAAGGAAGCTCAGCAGCAATCACGAAAAAATTATGTGTCCTCAATTACGTCCTGATTGTCATTGCATCAAGTATGGAAACGTATTAGCAAAATATCTGGTAAATTTACTCCAAATCCTACTCCAGTACTACGCTCTCCTGATGGAGACCTCATACGTGATCATGCCGCTGTAGCAAATTACTTTGCACATTATTTTAGCAATATATCTGGTGATCATAATTACTCTGACGCCTTTAAATGACATAAAGAAACTGTTGAGTCTACTCCACTTTCCTTCCATTCACGAATTTCTACTCAAAAACATTACAATCTACCTTTCACTTATTGTAAATTCGCATCTGCTTTGTCAATGACTGATGACAGTAGTCCTGGCCCTGATGGTATTACATATACCTTCATCAAACATGCTCACCCATCCCTAGGAGAATTGCTCTTGGGAGTATATAACAGGATATATACAGAGGGAATTTACCCACGGAGCTGGGATGTGGGATTTGTATTGCCCATTTCCAAGCCGGGGAAGGATTTATATATTCGAGGGAATTACAGACCCATCACACTGACCAACTGTATGTGTAAGTTGATGGAGAAAATGGTTAACAGTCGATTTATGACCTTCCTTGACCGGGAAGTCCATTTAACCCCAATGCAATCAGGTTTCCGTCGTGGACACAGTACCACAGACCACCTGATTCAATTGCAGACAGATATCATAGTAGCCTTCAACTCTCATTTGCATACCATAGTAATATTCTTTGATTTACAGAAAGCTTACGATACCGCATGTAGGAGAGGTATTCTTCAGACAATATATGATTTTGGGTTCAGAAGAAATCTGCCCATCTTCATTCAGAACTTCTTAAATAATAAAAGTTTCCAAGTACTAATTGGCCGTGCCACCTTTGACCCTAAGTTGTTAACCCAGGGAGTTCCTTAAGGCAGTGTTTTGTCTTGTACCTGTTTCATTTTGGCAATTAATGGAATCACTAGGTCTCTTCCCAACAGTAGTGCATCAACTTTGTATGTTGATGACTTGGCAATATATGCATCTGGTACAATCCCCCATCTACTTGAACGTCGTCTTTAGGTTGATCTACGTGACCTTGAGTGGAGTAATAAGACTGGCTTTACCTCTTCTCCCGCTAAATTGCATCTATGCACATCTGCAGGAAGCGAGGATGCCCTAGGATGGCAGCAAACTTACCTGTATATGGTAGACCAATCACTAATGTGCCGGTCTACAAATTTCTTGGGATGTACATTGATGATAACTTAACTTGGAAACCACATATTACCCATCTGAAAGTTAAATGCATAAAAACCCTAACTCTTGTCAAACATATCTCACATAGAAGCTGAGGAGCAGATCGGACATCGCTACTGCGGCTGTAGATGATGTTTCCGAAGCCTCAATTAGACTATGGTTGTGAAGCATACTCATCTGCTTCTCATACAGAATTAAACAGAATAACACCAATACATAATGCAGCCATCCGGACTGCAACTGTCGCTTTTCGATCATCCCCATTAAATAGTCTTTATGCTGAATCAGGGATTAAACCACTGGAAACATACCGAAATATAAAACTGCTCAATACGTATCTACGAATCAAGAGCAATACGACCCACCCTCTACATGAACGCATAGCACTGATGGATGATTAAGATGAGTCTAGCCAAGAGGATGTGCACATCCCCAATCCTAGTGATACTTGCTTCTTTCGACTGACTATAGGTGGGCGCGATAACGAAAAAATGTATCACGTTAACCGATAAATCGATAACGATAACCTTATCGGCGATAACCTTTTATCGATAGCTGGCGATAAATTTATCGCCCGATAAGTCGATAAATACAAAATTATAATACAATATTGATTATTGACTATATATAGCGTTATTTTATAATACAATAGTAAGAATATTTGAATACTGTTTCTTGGTTTCTTACCTAGTGAGGCTCTTCCTCATCTCCTTATAGGTTTTGAGGATCCTCACCCCAGCTCAGCTCGAACCTACCTATTTCTGCCTCCAAGGCATGCGCGGCTCGCCCCTGTGCTAAACTGGAACCAAAAACTAAAATTATCGATTATCGCTAGTTTGGAACCAAAAGTATCGGCGATACCGATGAATCGATAAAGTGGGGGGAAATATCGGATAACCGATAGTCCGATATCGTTATCGCGATAACGCCCACCTATGTGACTGACGAAAGCATTAAAGAGTCTGTGTATAATCTCATTTGCACACATTATTCCAGTATGACCTTCCATATACCCCTTGTGGTTGGTCCTTAAACTTGAAGACTTGTAAAGACTTCATAATGACCAACCTGGCTATCCAGCAATATCCTAGTAGCAACCTGCTGGTTCAGTTAATACAATGCAGAATATATACTCTCTTACGTCTAGTTTGTCTATGCTGGGTCCCTGCACATGTGGGTGAGCCAGGTAGTGAAGCAGTGGACACATTGGCTCGCCATTGTGCGACCACTGGATAGCTTTCAGCAGTCAATCTATCCCAGAGTGACTTTAAATGTTACATCAAGAAAGCTGAGACGGCCCGATAGAAGCAGACTTGGCCTTGATAATAAATATCGACGAGTCAGCAGTTCTATTTTGCCACTGGCTTCGCATTATCATCAAATAGGTCCTGGGGGATCACACTTTTTAGATTACGCATTGGCCACACAAAACTCACACACAGCTACTATACGGAACGGCACCATCGACCCTTATGTGATGACTGTTTAGTCAATTTGGCTCTATACCATATCCTGATCTAGTTTCCATCATATCTGGAATATCGTCAACGATATATTGGTCCAAGTCCTTATAAACTGGACTTATTATTGTGGAACAAGTAGATTAATCTACATGGCCCCCTGCTGTATCAATATTTAACAGACATAGGTCTCCTTCGAGACCTATAATGTGTTGCTTTTATCCAAATTACTATTATATTGTTATTTAGTTATACAAGGTGTCCCAGAAATAAGTTAACCGTAATTTGAATTAGTATAACTCAAAACCTATTGAGATTTTTGAGTTCTGCAAAACAAATTAAATTTAACAACTATTCATCTGTCGATTCTAGAAATTTCATTAAGTTCCCTTTTACGATATTGATACACTAATGGGTTTAGTGAAGGCTATCAAAATTATGTTTGCGCAAGGAAGCAAAATAATGAAACTTCGAAGTTTAAAATCAACAAATATATTTAAATCCATTTTTAAAAAAACCCCCTCTTCATATGGGTAATAAAATTCATTTTTCAATTTTCTAAGCACCGTTTCCTTCCACATGTCCTCCATTTCTTTCCAAGCACAGTTGCGCCTTTGATCGCATTGATTGAACAACTTTTTTGATTAACTTGTGATTTTCCTTAAGTCTATTGACTTCACGTGTGATACTATCTCTCAACTGGTTGATGCTTTGTGGTGGAGTAGAATACACTTTATTCTTTAGATATCCATATAAGAAATAATCGCACGGTGTTAAGTCAGGGGATCTTGGGGGCCATTCAATTGCATGGGGTTGTCAAACGTTTCTCTTAGTTTTGTTCTTACAGCAAGCTGTCTATGAGCTGGTGCGCCGTCCTGAATCCACCAAAGTCTATTGAATTTTATATTGCCGTAAATTTGGCTGAGTTCCGAGAAGCTCCTTTCGTTGATCATGCTCAGGTAGGCAGCGCCATTCAAGTTATTCTCGTAAAATAATGGGTCGACAAGATAGCCACATTCCCGCATATTCCATCCACAGACACTTTCTGCTGACAAATACGTGTGTCAAAGTAGAATGCTGGGGGAGGGGGGGTGTTCAGCGGCGGATATTGCTGAATGTTCTGGCTATTTACCTTTCCATTCATGAAAAAGGCCTATCGTCACCAATCACAATGTTTTCCAAAAACGAGCAGGTTTATGGAGAAGCCATTCGACAAATTGTCTACGACGAGGAAAATCAGTTTCAAGAAGCTGGTGTCTTGCATGCATCTTATTGGGATGCCATTTTAAGTCATGTTTAATAATGCTGTTAATTGATGACTTTGACAATTGTAATCCATTCTTTCTCACTGATACATGTGGATTTTGAAGAAGTGTCATCGGAACATTTTCGATATTTTCTGTTGTTCTTATGGTTCTCATACGACCCGAACAACCTTTATTTAGATTTAAGCATATTCCTTCATGTTGGTATTTGCGAACATTTTTCCAAATTATGGGGTTGCTTGGTGGGTGCCTACCTGGAAAACGTTGTTCTAATGAATCTTGTACTTGTTTAATACTGCCAGTCTTAATAAAGTTTGTGACTACAAATACGCGTTGATCTTTTGTTAACTGCATGATAAAAAAGGTTCTATGGAAGTAAACTTTTACACAGAAACGCCTTGATTTGCTTAGTAAGCAATAATGACGAGACCATACCACAGCGTGGCTGAAAAACCACTGTAAAATGGCCTAGGCTTTGCTTGAAGAATCGCACAGTGACATAGGCTACCTAGGCTTCCTACGCTTCTCTTGGAAGTGCACGGTGGCCTAGCCTTCCTAGGCTTCGTTTCGTTATTTTACTTCCTTGCGCAAACATATTTTTGATAGCCTCCACTAAACCCATTAGTGTATCAATATCATAAAAGAGAATTTAATGAAATTCCCAGAATCGACAGATAAATAGTTTGTAAATAAAACACCTTTTGCAGGATCCAAAAATCTCCAATAGTTTTGGAGTTATGCTAATTCAAAGTACGGTTAACTTTTTTCTGGTACACCCGGTATATCTATGATTTTCAATATGACCTAAATTTTATTTTTATGCCTCTTTACTGAAAGCTCCTGATCTCAATATAATAGATATATCTTATTTCCGTGTACCCTATATACTCTAGAATGCTGGTTATATTCCCGAAATTTTAGCCACATAATTATACTCTAGATTCACTGTCGAACACCTTATGGTGTCTACGGTGGTTAAACACCTAATATAATAATAATAATTCTCTGCGAGGAGGGCCCCTACATCTCGTCCGTGCTAGGCCTGGAAGGCATATTCCTTCAATTGCTGGGCGTTTGCCACCTGCCCACCCTCCCAGGGTATAAGGGTTTTGCGACCCCATGACCACGGGATGGTGGCCAAGCAGAAGATGCGTCATTTACACCGGGCATGATGTCTCCGTTATTCTCTTTGCTTTACATACCTCCTTTCAGGCAGTAACTGTGCAGCTGCACCTGGATACGAGGTATACTGTTATTTCTACCTACGTTTCACCGTCAGTCGACTTCGACGCGGGGGTTTCCACCGCGTCGTGGCACAGTTGCCGATGCCCTTTATCTTGTAACTTACCTCCATGCTAGTAACCACTTTCCTATTTAAATATTATATGGGCTGCTGCCGCCCGAGAGCCGGCTCTGGTGGTGCTTGGCGCGGGCGAGGTGGTATACATTTGAGGAAGTGACTGATTACTCTATCTCAGTTGAAGAGTTTAGGTGAGGCCGTTGAGTTCTTCTCCAACAACCTCACCGTCTTAGCCCTAACTACTTTTTTTTAGAATGTCTGGCTGTTTTGCAGGCGCACCGCTTCCGTGGTGGTCAGCCGAGTGTGAGGCGGCCCTCAAACAGAAGTGTTATGCCAATATGTGCTATAAGCGCTGCCCGAACGACCACTGTCGGTGAATTTCGTCGAGCTAATGCTAGGTTCCGGTATATTTCGAAGCACGCCCTCCGCTCTTCTTGGCGTGCATACATATCTTCACTAAACATGAAGACCCCTCTAGCAGAGGTGTGGAAGCGAGTCAAAAGGATTCGGAGCAAGTTCTCGCAGCACCCTTCTCCCGCTCTCTAGGAGAGTGGGACCTCAATCTCGGACCCCGCGTCGTAGTCGAGTCCTTCGGGACTGCTTTCTCCGCATTTTATGCCTGGGATCCTGTTCCCTCAGCATTCAATGTGCGTCGTGATGTCACGGAAGATCGTCAACTGGACTTTACTTCCAGAGGCGGAGGACACTTCAACGACAGGTTTACATTGAGTGATTTGCGTTCCGCTCTCGCTTCGTGCTCCCGTAAGGAACACGGCGATTTGCTTTCCTGGCCGCCGTGTTGATGGGACTTGGCGCCCCGTCCTGCCCCAGCTTAGCTTTTTTCTTACACCATGTCCTCTTACCCTGCTTCCTCACTCCTCACTTTCCATTCAACCTCTTCCACAATTTCTCTGATCGGCCTCTAATTTCACAGGCTAGATAGCGACCAGCTTCCTCTCAGCATCCCGGATCTAGGTTTAGGGGAAAGGAGACAACGCCGTCTCACCCCTGAGCTCCGGTTTAGGTTGGTAGGTTTTAACACCTTCCTCACAGCCTTTATTTCTCCTTTCACTGCCTATTCATTTTTACGTAGTGCCTAAGGTGGAGCCGCCATCCCGATGGGCTACCAGGTCACTAGACGGGAGTGGCCTCAAATAGCGGCCCCGTGTTCACCTCTCGCAGAGCGGGCTACTGTGTTGGGTGATATGCGTTTGCGTCCCGTACTATCTACAGGGCGAATGTCGAGATTATCTTCTGCTCGATTTTTGATCGTGTAGGAATTGCGTGAAATGACGACACTAGAGTCCGAGAGGACTAGGTGACCAGACCAGCGCTTCTCTCTTCCTCACTCCGATTACAGTGTACGAATACGGGCAACTCTCCGGGCTGCTTGGCAAAGAAGATGGGAGCCGGTCGAGGGCAACCTAAAGTTTTGTGCCATTGCGCCGCGACTGTTCCCATGGACCTACCCCCAGTGCTGCAACGGCTTCACGTTAATTTCTGTCTTCTCCAAATTGACACACTCGCGGTGCGCACCACCATTTGATGGAGCGGTTGCCTGCGCTTTATTTTGACGATTGCGTTGTCCCCCAGATTGTTCGGCACATTATTGTTGAATGTCCAAATCTGGCCGATCTTCTCGCACGTTACCTGTCCCGGTACCGAGAGCAGCGAGGTCGCTACCGCATGCCCCTTGTACTCGGGACTGGTTCGTGCAAACTGACTTGCGACTATACGACCTTTTGGAGGAGCCTGGCCTCATCCACTTTATTATACTGTGTATTGTTGGTCACATTTTCCTGCGCCGGGTAAGTCGGGCCTCCCCCTGACGTCGGAGCGCGCTTCTTTCACGTTACCTTTGTTTCTTTTATTAATTTTTTCTAGCCTTTGACCTTATTTTATCGTTATTTTCACAAGATTTATTTATTTTTTTATTTTATCTAGTACGCTCTGTTGTGTGTACAGCGACTTTTGCCCTAGTAGGAAGTCGCCAGATGGGCTCTTAATAAAAAAACAAAACAAAATTCCCGGTTACCACCAACATAATGATTTTGATTTAAACAAAGCTCTCATACTCAATCCATACAGAAGGATCAAAGTCGAGTCGCAATTTGGGCGCAGAGGTGGTGTATCAGAGGCATCTCTACAACTAACCTTGCCTAGGATATTCTCTATTTAAATGTTTAATTATCACATTTTCTTTTAAATTTCCGCCTTATTTTTACTCTTTATAATTTTATTATTTATACTAATTCTAGAATGGTTGGAATCCCTTCGTTCTTTTGGCCCTTCTTATCCCTTCTTCCAAGAAATTCGTGGGTGTCTAATGCGGAATATGTCAAAATATAATATTACTCCTTTGCTGAGGTTATTGTCAGGTGGGAGTGGTAAAGAATGAATTTGGGATCGGTGGGGTCCCTACCTACCCTTTCTTCCTATTGTAGGAATGCTCTCATATTCCGCCAGTAAGATGTTGAACGAGAGATTGTAAAATAACATTGTTTCTTTTTCAGGATATAAAATTGCGTTCGTCCAGTAACATTAAGGTTATTCCACAATTTAGTGGTATAATGCAATCGCCACCTCGAGCCCTTGATTATGACCCAAATTTGACTACTGATGCATATTCAAGATCTGAAAGCCCAGAAAAATGCGCCGTAAACAACTATATACCTTCCCAGTCGACACAGACAAATTCACATGCGCTGCCTCATTCAAGAATGAATAAGAAAATCTATAAATGCTGCTCCTGTCCTTATAAGACTGCACAGAGGGGAGCTTTAATCATACATTTAAGAACCCACACTGGCGAGAAACCTTTCAAATGCAGCCTCTGCCCATATAAAGCCGCAATAAAAAAGAACGTTAAAATACACGCACTTACTCACACTGACGAGAAGCCTTTCAAATGCTACCTTTGCCCTTATCAGGCTTCATCGAAAGGGCAACTTAAAAGCCATTCATATACTCACACAGGCGAGCATCCTTTTAAATGCAGCCTATGCCCTTATCAGGCTACAAGGAAAGGATATGTTAGAATGCATTCAAGGACTCACACTGGTGAAAAGCCTTTCAAATGCAGCCTTTGCCCTTATCAGGCTGCTACGAAAGCACATATTAAATTACATTCATATACTCACACTGGCGAGAAGCCTTTCAAATGCAGCCTTTGCCCTTATCAG
The DNA here is from genome assembly GCA_963969495.1 of Ceratothoa steindachneri. Classification (NCBI taxonomy): domain Eukaryota; kingdom Metazoa; phylum Arthropoda; class Malacostraca; order Isopoda; family Cymothoidae; genus Ceratothoa; species Ceratothoa steindachneri. The sequence continues at coordinate 22,799,407 of OZ018332.1, forward strand.
GCTATAACGAAAGATGCTGTTAGAAGACATTCAATGACTCACACTGGTAAGAAGCCTTTCAAATGCAGCCTTTGCTCTTATCAGGCCATAACGAAAGGTCGGCTTAACTGCCATTCATATACACACACTGGCGAGAAGCCTTTCAAATGTGATCTTTGCCCTTATCAGGCTGCTAGAAAAGAAGATATTAAGAAACATTCATATACTCACACTGGTGAAAAGCCTTTCAAATGCAGCGTTTGTGCTTATCAGGCTGCAACGAAAGCTCATCTTAAAAGCCATTCATTTACTCACACTGGCGAGAAGCCTTTCAAATGCGATATTTGCCCTTATCAGACCGCAACAAAAGATCTGCTTAAAAGTCATTCATATAGTCACATTGGCGAGAAGCCTTTCAAATGCAACCTTTGCCCTTATCAGGCTGCAACGAGAGATCATCTTAAAACCCATTCATATACTCACACTGGAGAAAAGCCTTTCAAATGCAAGTTGTGTCCTTATCAAACTACAACGAAAGGTCATCTTAAAAACCATTCATATACTCACACTGGCGAGAAGCCTTTCAAATGCAGCCTTTGCCCTTTTCAGGCTGTAAAGAAAGGAGATCTTAGAATACATTCAACGACACATACTGGTAAGAAGCCTTTCAAATGCAGCCTTTGCCCTTATCAGGGCGCAACGAAAGGTCGGCTTAATAGTCATTCATATACTCACACTGGCGAGAAGCCTTTCAAATGCGATCTTTGCCCTTATCAGGCTGCCAGAAAAGAAGATATTAAGAAACATAACTATAATCACACTGGTGAGAATCCTTTCAAATGCATCCTTTGTTCCTATCAGGCCACAACGAAAGGTCACCTTAAAAGCCATTCATATACTCACACTGGCGAGAAGCCTTTCAAATGCGATCTTTGCCCTTATCAGGCCGCAACGAAAGGTCTCCTTAAAACGCATTCATATACTCACACTGGTGAGAAACCGTTCAAATGTAGCCTTTGCCCTTATCAGGCTGTAACGAAAGGACATCTTAGAATACATTCAAGGACTCACACTGGTGAAAAGCCTTTCAAATGCGATATTTGCCCTTACCAAGCTGCAAGGAAAGGTCAGCTTAACACCCATTCATTTACTCACACAGGCAAGTAACCTTTCAAATGCAGTGTCTGCGCTTATTAGTATCAGAGAAATGACAATCTTGTGGTACATTTAAGAACCAACACTGGTGATAATTAAACTTCAAAGGGAAGAAAAATAGCTCAATGCGCCCCAAGCGCCGCCTGAACTATTGTACCATGGGTGAATTCATCGAGCGCTTCCGTATTGGTCAGCCGAGTGTGAGACTGCCTGCAAACAGAAGGATGCTGACAATGCCATATTTCTTATATTTTTTGGTGTTGGTCGCATTCTCCCGGGGAGTGCAGGTCGGCGAAAAACAAAGGAATGTCTTTCCTAAAGACTTTTTAAAAAGGAGACGCAGAGTTGACTAAAGAGGACATTATGAGGGGCTCTAAGAACTTCGAATAAATATATTAAGCCTAAATCACAAAGGGTGACAGGACGTAGACAAGCATGTTATTGAAAAAAAATTTCCCAAAATATGGTGTTGGTGCGCATTATCGGCATGAATAGTGGTGTCCCCGGCATCCCTGCCAATTACCGCCATCACGTATAATGCTCGCATGGGCGAAAATTCTGGTGCGAGGCTTCCCATACAAGCGGCCCCTATCTCGTTTTAGCCCATACTTGCCACCATTGGGTTGTGAAAAATTTTGGCGATTTTTCCATCGGTGTATCGGCCCAAGGAACAAGGCTCCTTCGCCAGGTTTGTGTATAAATTGTCGTCATTTCTTGCCTTGTATTTTAAACCTGATTAAGTAACCGTTCTGAAAATGTTTATTTGATATTCAATAAATGATTCTGTTTACCATTGAGGACAATGAAAAAAAATAGCAGCTTTAATTGTTTAAATGAGTACTAGAAGGCTAAATAATGTGGTTACAATGCAATGCCTTTAGTATGCAAGATTTATTGCACATTAAAAGGTACACAAAAGTGTACAGAAATACAATATTTTACACAATGTGCCGAAGAGTTGAAAAGAACAAACAACGAGAAACAACAGTAACTCTACACTAAATTGTGTGCATTTGAGTGTGTGAATGTCCTAGCCTTAATCCTTGTGCCCTTTGTCATTCAAGGACTTGTTTTACTCGTAGGTAGCATGCTTGGTAGCGGCGAGAATTTTCTTCGAGGGATCATACTTGTAGCCAGCCAGGGGTAGTATGATTGATCTTGCACAAAGGGTAGAGTTATCCATGTTCATTCTATTTTCAGTCAGAATTTTGTTTACCATACTGAACGACCTCTGAGCTAGCATTACTATGAGGGATGCAGAGCATAGGATAGCCTTCATCGAAGATGCCAGACTTGTGAACCTCTCATCTTTCCTTAACAGGCCCCAAAACCTGTTAAGGAACCTGCTAGCATGCTTTATCAAATCATTTTTCCACATTAAAATCAACATTGCACGCCTTGCAATACGCATGGTGGGTACTATATCGGCTGACTCTAACCCAGGGGAAGGTCCGAGTCCACGCTGTATTGAATTTGGAAGCATATCCCATTTTTCTTTTTCAATTTTTCTTTTCTTCCGATAAGCTGAACTGAGAAACTAACCGCGAACTTAACCGCCAGTGAGTGACTTCTTCGTCTTCTTAATTCCCGGCATTATCAACGCTACTTGGCGTATCACCGCCTCCAGCGAGTGACAGTTACGTCACCGGCTTGCCTCATAGGCGCCAGCAGGTCAGGGTTACCAGATAATGTCACAAATATCCCCCACAATCTTACTTTTTCCTTCTTTGTAAAATAGTTCGATTAGCGGGAGAGTTGGCCAGTATGGATTTAAGCCGCCTTTTACTACACTCACCGGAAGACGATATGAGTAATCCTCTGCCCCACATACAAGTGGAGTAAAAAATTTACCTTACTAAACTCCCTTCTCAAACAACAAACCTGGTGATAGATAAACTCTACGAGATCCACTTTAAAAATTATGGCATAATTTTCTTTTCGTGTCATCGTCTTGATCTCAAAATGGCAATTGCAGCCCACGCCATATCCTTTTAAGAAGCCCATTCAGATTAGGGCTTTAAGGAATACAATGTTCATCAAATCTGGATTATCTCTCATGACTCGGTAACCTTATTATATTATAGACAAAATTAACTGTGTCCTTTTGCTTAATAGGGCATATATTGCGTGGGTGTTGAGGGGGAGTAGATTTCGTGTCCTCAAGAGCACCCACCCCTCTAAGCTCACGGGGTTTCCAGAGGCTCACCGCGGGAGTGCTCCTGCCACTCATAATCGAAGACTGCGAAGTGGAGTTTTACTATACCTCTCCTCGACCTTTATTCATGATCTCATTGTTATGTTATTCATCGTCTCTTCCTGAGCCTTCTATATCCTTCCTCTTTTCCGGCCCTTCTCTCCCCCACCCCCTCTTTGGGACCTTTTCTTTTTTAAGCGGTTGGTCCTAGAAAGGCTCTGGCCTTCTCGTGTCAAGGGGTTGTGTGGCAGGCCCTTAGGGGTACCCTGGTGCTGCGAACCAGACTTTTAATACACTCCTCCCCCCTCTATTACTTTCTTTGCTGCCCTTTCCATCTCTTCTTTCTAGTGACCCTAAAGGTTAACTGACCTGCTTGTCTTTGTTTCTTTTCAGACTGAATCTGAATTGTTCTTTCATTAATGTCTGGCTCCCAGCTTATCCTCTTCTCCTTACCCTGCTTCTTCACTTTCCATACAACCTCTCCCACAACTTTCATTGGTTTGCCTCTAATTTCACAGGGTAAACGCTGACCAGCTTCCTCTCACTCAACCACCCAGGATCGGGGTTGATGGGGGAGGGGACAACGCACCCTCACCCCTGAGCTCCTGTTTGGGGTGGTGGGTTTTTAACAACCTGCCTCATTCCCACCCTTACCTTAATCAGAGGTGGGCACTAAATACATTTAAAGTATTTAAATACTAAATACATGGGAATAATTTATTTAGATACATTTTTAAATGCATTACAAATACATGATATATAATGACAATCGCTAAGGACCATTGGTAGGCTATCACAACCCAAAAATATCCATTAAAGTGAAATTGTTTTTTGAAATTACTAATGTAGGATTTGATGCCCATTGGCTTGGGTACTACAAAAAAAAGGTTTCCTAGAATGAAATTTCAGTTAGCTATTTATATCAGCATTACATTTAAGTAATATCAGTTGCTGAAATATTTCGTCAGATAAAGAACTGAGTTTGGGAGATAAGATCAATCCTCCTAAAAAGAGGAGCCGTCCCACAGGAGCTGACGGCGGAAGGGTGGTGGTGTATTTAATAAATAACATGTTTGGATATCTATCTAAACAAGTGTTTTATTTGAATCATGAAGGTAACTGAACAATTCTAAATCTGCTGTTAATCGTGTTTGAGTGGGTTTTGTAAATCCAAAATAATCGTCACTGTCCGATAGATACTCCACTGGATGATTCAGCTTCGGGTCCCTCTGCTAAATTCTCACTCACTTGAATCATAATATTCTTAACAGAGTTTTGGTAGCTTGAGCTGTCCCATGATATCTAACCAGCCTAGTTTGAAGAATGGATGATTTGTTGATACAATAATGGTATCTGTAACGGTGGCTTATTTTGCCAAGTTCAAATAAGATTGGTAGCGCTTTCCAAAGCCCTTGGAGACTGCACTTAGAAGAGGTTGGCAAAATTTCAGAGAACGTTACAGAAGGCGCTTCAGCTTTTTCTCCACAGTGAGCAATGTAGGGAGCAATTCTCAATAAAAACAGTTTTGTTCTTCCTTTAGGCGATCAATTGTCACTGCCATAGGGGTCAAAACTGAGACATATTCCCCCAAGAAATTTATTTTCGTGACTTGTGAACACTGGAAGTTTAAGGGGCTTCATGAGTTGATGTAATTTGTCCTTGTTTTAAAAGTAATCACACTGAATCAAAAAAGGTGTTCCACCTTGTAATGCAAGGCACCTTGAATGAGCAGTTGATAACAGTTTTGATAATCTCTGCTGATTTGGACGACCGCTTTTGTTCCATAATGCTGAGCATTTCCCCATTGCAGCATGATTGATATTTGCAAAAGAAGATATTTTTAGTGCCTGTTTTGCATCAGTTGTGGCCACGAGACTGAGTGCGTGTGAAGCACAGTGTACATGCTTAGGTAGGCTGAAACTGCATGGGTCAGACGAAAGGTCTTCCTGATCTAAGGCGCTTCTCATTAAGAAACTATCATCCAGCTCATGTTCACCCTGATCTTCATCTACTGGTTTCGATCTTCTGAATCTGTGGACACATTTTTGCAGTGACTGCAAATTCCTTAAACGCTTTAACAAAATTAGAGCCGTTATCAATGACGGTGCTCGTGATTTTCTGCAAGGGCATATCGTATTCATTGATATTCTGCATATGTTCATCAATCTTGATGTAGTTATGTCCTCCTTTGAAGCGACATCATGCCAATACTCCACTGTGACGGACAAGAGAAGCTTCCTCAAACTTAAAAAAAAAAATGAAATAACAATTATGCAAATGTTGAATACTATATCGTTGACCTAGATAGCGTATGATGATACAAATATTCTTCACGCACAAACTTTGATTGATTGAAGGGATTTTTGAATTATGAATAATGTAGGCCAAAGGAAACGCGTCTCACGTGGGATGGAAAATAAATGCAATGAGTTTTTAAGAAAAATAATATATATTTTAGAGATTAACAAAACATTATAATAAGTTGAATTACGTTAAATTAGGCAGGGTTGAACTTTAGTTGAAAATAACTTAGCGTGACGAGATGAAGTGTGACGTATAAATTTTGTAAATGGATGTTGAATGTGGAAAATAATTTTGATGTAGCGACTATAATTAGTGAATTGGGGCTGTAATGAAAGTGTGAATGGGAATTAGGATCTCTCTCTAGTATGGGGTGATTTTAGAGAATAAAGGAAGAGGGAAGTTTTTAACATAATTAATATGATGGCGACGCAAACACAAATGAGAGAATCTTTTCGCGTTATTTCACAATTGGTGAAATGCGTGTGTTTGTATGTGTGTGAAATTCTAAGAGATGTTTGTATCAGTGCGTTAAATGAAATCAGTTTCATTTCACGGAATGATTGAATTATTAAAGGTTACATAAAATAAATGGATTGAATTGCAAAAAGTTATGCAGAAGATAATTGAATGAATGAATTGATAAAAGTTAAGTAAAATAAATGAATGAATTATTAAGTTATACATAAATTATAATGAATAATTTAATTGACAAAAGTTAAGTAAAATAAATGAATGATTTGAATTTTATACATAATATATATATTTAAGTTTCCCAGGAGGATTTTATTATAGGAGTGCCAAGAGGGCATTCCATAAATTTTACATATTGATATAATCGAGATAAATTCCACCAACAAATAGGTCTGCTTTCAGCCAAGAGCGGATAACTCCCTAACTGTAAAGGCATTTTCAATTTCATAAAGAGAAAAATCTTAACATACCCAATGAACTGTAACGCCTAAAAAACTACGGTGACGAGTTGACCAAATCTCTGCACTAAGACATAAGTAAGAGGTGCTGTCTAGTTTATTCTTCAGTAGAGCTCTTGTCACTTTCTCTTCTATAAGATTTCGGCCTAGCGTCCGCCTTCAAATGACGTCAACTGAAGAATTTAGACCTGCGGCAGTGGAATGTGTAATTATTGTGAGTGAAATGAGAATATATGGTATGCATATAAAATTTTATATATATAAAATGTAGCTATGTGAATATCCTATAGCTATATAGGACTGGTACATTAATTCATGAATATATTATTAGTCCTTATAATAAGATGGATGATCTTTTTACAAATTGCTCTCGTATGACTGAATTTTGGAATGTTTTTCTAACTAATGATTTTAATATATTTTCTTATTATAAATATTCATGTGACATTATATATATATATATATATATATATATATATATATATATATATATATATATATATATATATATATATATATATGATTTGCCATGCTGGCCGCCGTGCTGACGGGATCCAGCGCTCCGTCCGGCCCCAGCTTAGCCTCTCTTCCTTCCTTCAGATAGCCCGATTTCTCCCCTACCTCGTCGCTTTTCATACAACCTCTCCCACAACTTTCTCTGGTCAGCCTCTAATTTCACAGGGTAGAATGCTGACCTTCTCAAGCCAACCACCCCGGATCGGGGCTGAGGGGGGAGGGGACATTGTTCCCTAACCCCTCAGCTCCGGTTCGGGATGGGGGTTTTTTAACAACCTGCATCATCCCCACCCATACCTTCCTCACATCCCTTTTCCTCTCCTCTTCACAACCTATATTTTTTACGCCGTGTTCAAGGTGGAGCCGCCATGCCGAAGGACTGCCAGGCCACCAGGCGGGAGGGGTGGTCCCGAATGGCGGCGCCTGGCTCTGCCGGGCTTGTAAGCACCTCTCGCAGTGCGGGCAACTGCGAGAGGTGATGAGCTATTGCGTCCCGTAATAAAAAGAGGGTCACCATGCCCATGAATGAAAAAAAACACCAAAAAACCCAACCCCCAACTTCCCCAAGAAAATCAACGGAGCCGCCCTCGGGCAGCTCCACCGAGAAAATGGAGGTCCCCCCCCTTGTGCTTGCGCAAGGGACCCTCCATAATTCTTTAACCGGAGAGGAGGCTTACTCCTCTCCTACGCCTACGGGTGTAGGGGACTCCCCCTCACCCCCTTCTCTGGAGGTGCTTTCGGGCACCTCCCTATCTCCAGCGGCAGTCCCTCCTTTGCTTTCTAAGGGGACTGCCAAGAAAGCCAGCAGGCAGCCCACTGCCGACCGCCCCTCGTGCAAGCGGCTCGGTAGGGCAAACCCCCTTAGGGGGGAGAGGGAAGCCAGGCCCCTTCGGTCGCTTCCCTCAAAAGACCTGCTGGCAAGAATTTTAAACCTTGCTGGGGTCAAGGCCTGTGCCTCCCCACACCACCTGACTAGAGACAATACTGCCAAGGGGACCTGCGATGTCCTGGGAGGGGATGGCCAACTGGAGGCCCCTCCTGTGATAGACATGGTCCTTGAGGAGACCCAGCCTCAGACGGTAGGGCCTTCCATGGGGGGGAATTCGGGCTCGGCGCCAAGCACCGAACCCGAATCCGCCCCTATGCAAGGTCCTCCTCAAATGGCTGAGGGCTCCGAGGCAGTAAAAGGAGGGGAGGGATCTCCTCCGACAGGTGCCCCTACGACAACCAGGACCTTCTCCATTTCGGAGAGGGACCTGGCTGAGGCTGGTCCATCTGGCCTGGGGACTTCTGCCGGCGGAGGTGAAAAGCGGGTTCATTCCCCGCCCTCCTATCCGAAAAAGAAAAAGAAAAAGACTAAAAAGACAAAAAAGACTCGTGGCTCCTCTCCATCCACGGGGGCTGCGGGGACGGATGGGTCTGCTGCCACTCTGGCAAGCGACCAAGCCAAGATCGGCACATCCGGCCCCTCTACCCCCTCGTGTGCGGAGCCCCTGACAAAGAAGACTAATACCAAGAGTGCACAAGGCGGAGCCTCGATGACATCGGGGCCCCTCATTCAGAGGTTACCTGGCGTTTTCGAGCCCGCTGGCTTCAAACGCTTCCTCGTTATTCGCTCCACTGATGGCACCATGTTGTCCAAGGGCAACATGATCCATCAGAGGAGAGGATTAGCTAGTGCAATTGGTAGAGAGCCGAAGGTAACCCGTTTCTCGGACGGGAGCCTTCTGGCGAATGCGGCGAATCCCGCCGAGGCGGCCAAGATAAGTGCTCTTCGGACACTTCATGGCACCCCGGTGAGTGTGACGCCGCACTCTACCATGAACTTTGTGAAAGGAGTAGTTTATGCGAGGGAACTCGTTGACTACTCCATTGAGGACATCACCTTAGAGCTGGTCGACCATGGGGCGGTCAAGGTCGAACGTGTGATGAGAAAACAGGGAGGGGCCTCGAGACCCACCCCTACACTCTTCGTCACGTTCGACTGTGACAAGCTCCCTGAGTCGGTGCGTGCCGGTTGGTACCGCTACCGCGTGAAGGCATTCGTGCCACTGCCGCGGCGGTGCTATTACTGTCACCGCTTCGGCCATACGAATCGATCATGTAGACGTGCAAAATCGGGGTCACCCGAAGTCTGTGTAAATTGCTCCAAGGTCGCACACGATAAGTCCAAATCGTGTGTGGCCAAGTGTGTCAATTGCGGAGAGCCGCACCCTGCTTCTTCGAAGCAATGTGGTGCATATCTCCTTGAGAAAGAAATCCTGGCCGTTCAGGCCCAGGATCGACTCTCATTCCGCGAGGCAAAGGACTTGGTCCTGCTGCGCCCGGCTCTGCCTGGGACGTCATATGCCTCAATAGTTAGGAAGGCACCCTCTGCTCCCGGCCCATCCAGGCCAACGAGCACGGTTGTTTCCGCGCCCATTTGGAGCCCTTCTGCGGGCTCTACCCAACCCGGGCGCTCCCCTGGTAAAGCTGGCGGCAAAAAGGGCTCATACCCTGCCCCGGCTAAAACCAGGGCTCCCCCCTCTTCCCCCAGCGTGACCGTTTCCCGTAAGGCGAAACGGCCACGCGCCTCCACCGAGTCGTTAGACTCACAGGAGGCAACACCCCTGAAGATGGTCGCTAGGCCATCTTCCGGGGTTCCTAAAGCTGCCCCCCGAAAGGAGGACAGCAACAAAGGAGCTTCGGCTCCTTCGCCCACGCCCCGAGGTGGAGCGAGTGGCTCGGAGACGGTGGTTCCTCGAAAAGAGGGCCCCCCGCCTCCGAAGCCGCAACGCCCGCCTAAGGTTTCGAGGCGGAGGGAGGAAAAGACTCGCATGGCGAGCCCAACCTCCCCCAATAAGTCCTCGAAGGCGACAGCGCCTTCAGCGCTTTGTCCGGCCAACAGCGCCCGGGGTTCTGCCCCCGGGAAGCGTACGGCCATTCCCGTGAGGGTCTTCAATTCGAGGAGGGCCCCCGCGTCTCCTCCGAGCTAGGCCTGGAGGGCATATTCCTTCAATGGAATTGCCGTGGACTCCGGGCTAACTGGGAGGAGCTGCGGAGGCTCATCTCGTCCCGTTCCCCGTTAGCTATTTTTTTGCAGGAGACCATGCTAGGTGCGTGCCCCCTCCCTGCCCTCCCGGGGTATAAGGGTCTTGCGACCCCACCACCGCGGGATGGCCGGGCTGGGGGATGCGCAGTTTACACCCGGCATGATGTCTCCGTTCTTCCTTTCTCTTTAGATACCTCCTTTCAGGCAGTGGCTGTGCAGCTGCACCTGGATAGGAGGTATACTATCATTTCTGCGTACATTCCACCGTCAGCTGACTTCGACGCGGGGGACTTCCGCCGCGTCGTTGCACGGTTGCCGAGGCCCTATCTCTTGCTTGGAGATCTGAACGGCAGGCATCCTCTCTGGGGAGATTACTCCATAAATCCCAGGGGACAGGTCCTTGCCGATCTGATCGAAGAGCTTGAGATGGGTGTCCTAAACGTGGATGATTTTACGCATCACTGTCCGAGAACCGCTTCATTTTCTTGCCTTGACCTATCTTTGTGCTCTTCGGATGCACAGCCTGATTTTGATTGGGGGGTGGTCGATGACCTCCATGGTAGTGATCACTTTCCCATTCAAATATCATTTTCAGGGCAACTGCCGCCTGAGAGACCACCTCGGTGGTGCTTGGCGCGGGCGCGGTGGCCTGCATTTCAGGAAATGACTGAATTCTCTATCTCAGTCGAGGAGTTTAGGTCGGTAGATGAGGCCGTTGAGTTCTTCTCCGGCAACCTGATCGCCGTGGGCCTGACTACTATTCCTAGGACGTCTGGCCGTTTTGCACGCCGACCACTCCCATGGTGGTCGGCCGAGTGTGAGACGGCCCTCAAACAGAAGCCTTATGCCTACATGCGCTATAAGCGCCGCCCGAACGATTTCACTGTCGCTGAATTTCGTCGGGCTAGGGCTAGGTTCCGGTATATTTCGAAGCACGCCCGCCGCTCTTCTTGGCGGGCATACGTGTCTTCACTTAACGGGAAGACCCCTTTAGCTGAGGTGTGGAAGCGATTCAAAAGGATTCGGGGCAAGTTCTCGCAGGACCCCCCTCCCGTTCTCCAGGAGAATGGGACCGCAATCTCAGACCCCGCGTCCGTGGCGGAATCCTTAGCGACCGCTTTTTCCGCATTCTCTAGCCGTGATGCTGCTCCGCCAGCATTCAATGCACGTCGTGATGTCGCGGAAGGCCGCCGGCTGGACTTTACCTCCAGTGGCGGAGAACCCTTCAACGACAAGTTTACTGTGAGTGAGTTGCGTTCCGCTCTCGCTTCGTGCGCGGACACCGCCCATGGTCCGGACGATGTCCCGTACGCCATGCTTCGACACCTGGGTGAGCGAGGCATGGCCTTTCTGTTAGATCTGTTCAACAGGATCTGGGTGGAAGGTCTTCTCCCAGACTCCTGGCGAATTGCTACTGTGCTCGCCTTTCGCAAACCGGGGAGAGATCACTCTACTCCGACCGGTTTCCGCCCAATCTCTCTAACCTCTTGCGTGTGCAAGTTGATGGAGAAATTGGTAAACGTTAGATTAGCTTTTTTCCTGGACAGCGGAGGCCATCTGTCTTCCGCACAGTGCGGCTTCCGCAAGTTCCACTCCACGTCGGATGCTCTGCTCCGACTGGAAAATGCCGTCTGCGAGGCTTTTCTTCGTAGACAGCACTACGCCACGGTGTTTTTCGATCTGGAGAAGGCCTATGATACCGCATGGCGATACTGTATCATGGAGACTCTCTACACGATGGGGGCGAGGGGACGCCTCCCAATGTTTATATCTGAATTTTTGCGAGATCGTCGATTCCGCGTACGGGTGGGGGGAGCTCTCTCCGGCCCAAAGGAGCAGGAAGAGGGTGTCCCGCAGGGAAGTGTCTTCAGTGTCACACTCTTTGCCCTGAGCATCAACGGCATCACCTCGGTGCTGCCGGAAGATGTTCTCGCTACGCTCTACGTGGACGACCTTTCGATCTCTTTTGGCGCGGCCCAGATGCCAACTCTGGAGCGTCGACTCCAACAGGCATTGAACCGCGTCTCTCGCTATGCCGAAGCGCACAGGTTTCGGTTTTCTTTGGCCAAGACTAAGGTGGTGCACTTCTGCCGCCATCCACGGCTTCACCCCGACCCAGATTTGTTTCTTAATGGGGTGCGCCTGGATGTGGTTGAGTCGCACCGTTTCCTTGGTCTTGTATTCGACCGACGCCTCACCTGGGAGGCTCATATTCGCAGCCTTAGGGTCTCTTGTACCCGCGCCATGGACATTCTCCGTTCCGTGACGTTCAGCGCTTGGGGCGCTGATAGGGCTACCGCCTTACTTTTTTATCGATCCTTTGTTCGCTCGAAGCTCGACTACGGATGCGAGTTTTATGCATCCGCAGCCGAGCGTTTATTGCGGAAGGTGGATTCCATCCACCACACCGGCCTTCGCCTTGCGACCGGTGCCTTCCGCACTTCCCCCATTGAGAGCCTGTTGGTCGATGCTGGGGAGATGCCACTCGCTCTGCGCCGCGTGCAGTGCATCACTCGCCTGTACGCGCGAGCCCGGCGCCTCCCTCAGTCGCCAACAGCTCTCACTGCATCCGCAGCTGATCTCGATGGTGCCTATGCCGCCGAGAGACGCCAGTCATGCCCTAAGCCCTTTGGGTTTAGGGCCAGGAAACTCCTTCGAGAGCTAGATATAGCTCTCGGGCCGGTGGCGCCCCTGGTTCTGCCCAGGACGCCACCCTGGAGGGTACCACATTTGGCTATTTTTCGCCACGCCTCTGCTCCCAAAGCTTGTACTGCGCCGGGAGTATTGCGTTCGACCTTTTTGGAGCACACATCGTGTCACGCTGGAACCGTGCCAGTGTATACGGATGGCTCCAAGTCCCAAGAGGGGGTCGGCTTCCACGCCGTATCCCCTCTGTTTGAAGTCAGCGGGGC